>PVJH01014777.1:0-55798 GCA_004026705.1 Nesogale talazaci | reverse complement strand
GGGCAGGCGTGCTGTGCACTTTCACATGTAGGTGATCAGATGTCCGTGTACCACGAAGAAGGGGTGCAAGGCAACGAGTCCCTACTATGGGACAGGCTGTGACACACTGAGCACAGACCACCTCTGTGCCTCTTATGGCTAGGCTGCTCTGTTCACGGGGAACCCATCCACGGCAGACGCGGGCACCTGGGCACGGATGGGCTCACACACTCGCAATACTCACGGACAGGAAACACGTGCATGGGTGTGTGTCGCTGTTCATTGGCACACCCGTCAATGCCTGTGTCCGGAAACACTCCAGTGGGAGAACATGTGTGTGCTCACATGTGCGCGCAGGCCCTCACCCACACACACTCTCTCACACTTCCCCCTGGCAGCTCTGGTCTGTGTGCTGCCACCCGGATCCGGGATTAATGACCCTCTCCGGGGTCTTTAGACACACTTTCTTGCTCCTGACACTTTTCAAAGCTCTGCTCAAGAGTTAGATCTGAGGATGGGGACCTGGGTGGGGGGGCTGGGAATGGAAAAACAGGCGATTTGGAAAATTCTTGTCATTTTTGAGCTCTTTCCAAAGACGCCTGCAGGAACCACAGTGGGCCTGTCGACATCCCGCCTCAGGCTGGCCGTTCTGTCTCCCCTCCCCTCCCCGCCCAAGCTGTCCACCAGTACTGCTCCTGCCGCTCTTCTGGGCTCACCTTCCTACAGGGGACCCTGCTTGAGAGGCTGGACATGCTCTGACCATTCCTCCCAAACTGGGTCACCCACTGCGTATGCCCTGCTGTGGGTTGACAGGGAAAGCAGCTAACACAACAGTTCTCAACCTGTGAGTCGTGCGTGACCCCTCTGGGGGTGGGGTGTGTGTGTCGAACAATCTTTTCACAGAGTCACCCAGTTCATTACAGTAGCAGAATGACAGTTATGAAGTAGCCACAAAAATAATTTTATGATGCGGAGTCACCACAACATGAGGAACGGAGGGTAGCGGCATGAGGAAGGTTGAGAACCACTGAGCTAACACCAAGTCCTTGCTGCAAGCCAGGTGCTCTCCTGAGCACTGACCATGTATCCATTCATTTTTCACACCCAGCCCACACGTGTTACAAGACATAGGTGTGATGTAGATAAAGCCGGTGCATAAGCAAACATGGCGAAGAAAGCTGATGGTACCCGGCTATCAAAAGATATGGCGCGTGGAGTCTAAAAGACTTAAAGGTAAATAAGTGGCCATCTAGCTGAGAAGCAACAAAACCCACATGGAAGAAGCACACCAGCCTGGGTGATCAGTTGAGGGGATCAGGTATCAGGCATCAGAGAACAAAAAATCATATCATTGTGAATAAAGGGGAGTGCAGACTGGGGACCTAAAGCCCGTCTCTAGGCAACTGGACATCTCCTTACAGAAGGTTCAGGGTGGGGACGATGCAGTTTGGGTGCTAAGTAGCAACAATGCAACATACAATGTTCCTCTATTTCTTAAATGCTTCTTCTTGCCCCCACTATCATGATCCCAATTCTACCTTACAAATCTGGCTGGACTGGAGGATGTACAGACAGGAACTGGAAACACAGGGAATCTAAGGCAGAACCACCCCTCAGGACCCGTGTTGAGAAGGGGACTATGGGAAGGTGGAAGGAAGGTGTGGTAGAAAGGGAAAACAGATTGCAAGGATCTACATATAACCTCCTCCCTGGGGAATGAACAGTGGAGAAGTGAGTGAAGGGAGACATCAGATAGTTTAAGATATGACAAAATAATAATTTATAAATTATCAAGGGTTCATGGGGGAGGGGGTAGTGGGGATGGAGGGGAAAATGAGCAGATACCAGGGGCTCAAGTAGAAAGCAAGTGCTTTGAGAATGATGAGGGAAACAAATGTACAAAAGTGCTTGACACAATGGATGTATGTGTGGATTGTGATAAGAGTTATACAAGTCCATAATAAAATGATTTAATAATAAAAAGAGCTACGTAAAAAATAATAAATAAACATCACTGTGGGCATATGAGCAAGCTGAGACACAGAGCGGTAAAGCAACTGACCCTCTGTTACACCGCCAGGAAGCAGCGGAGCCAGGATTCACACCCTGGCAATCTGACTCCAGAAGTCGCTCCTCCGTCCCTTCACCAGGCTGCTGCTTGTGATGCAGGGCGGATTGACCGGACGGGTGCCAGGACCTCAGGACCTGGAGAGGGCCCAGAGTTGGGGACGTGCTCTGTTGGGGGCTTGGGGTGGGTGGGTGGAGGGAGGCCCTGTGGTGAGTGGGCTCAGAGACATCCATTCCACCAGCTTCCACCCACAAGCTCTCCTCTTCACAGCTGTTACAGGGACTTTCCTAAAGCCCGGAGGCGGCCCGCATGGCTTGGGGCTTCTGGATCTGTGGCCTTCAGGTTCCACATAATGGGAGTTGCCACTGGGGGGAGCCAGGGCAGAGCTCAGAGGGCTGGCCAGCAGTCACCTGGGACGCAGAGCATCCCCAAGCCCCCAACAGAGCACGCCTTTTCCGCCTGAGGCCTGTCTACCCTCACACAGCTCTTCCGGAGTTTGGACGCCCTGCCTCCTAGGGCTGGCCTGTGCTGCACCCTTTCCAAAGCTCATGAGGCCAGCTCTTCTGGGAAGCCTCTCTAGATCACACTGCATGCCCTGCCATCTCTCTGTTGCTCGGTGCCCTCCTTTTCACAAGGTCTTGGCTTCAGCTGCCTGGGGAGGGGCAGGTGGCAGCGATTTCACAGGCAGCTCCTGACTGTTGACTCTGTGCTGGGCACAGACTGCAGGACGGTGTGTTCGCAGGCCTCCCGACTCCGCTGATGAAAAGGCATCACCCTGGTTAGTTTTGTCCCAGCCCCTGACGCAGACCTTGCACACAGGAGGTAGTGAAGGATGGAATTTATAATCTTGGCCCCGGAATATTACCTTTATGATGTATTGGAAAAAAAGACAGGAAGGGAATGGTCCAGTAAGAGATGGGGTCCCTCAACTAAAGAGACCAGATTTTAACATTGGTAAAAGTGGGACACCATTGATAGGGGTGGTGGGGGGAGGTAGAGGAGGGATGTTCCCTTCTTGTTCTCCTGCCATTCCCTAGCTTGTTGTGCGTTCTTTCCAAAAATCAGGACTTTAAAAAAAATGCAGCAGGATGCAGGAAAAATTGTTTAAAATCAGGACTGCACCACCAAAAGTGGGACGCCTGGTTACTTTACCCAAGGGCCACGGTGAGCCCAGGATGGGAGATGGGCAGGTGGGTGGGACTGGCCATCCCACAAGGTCTGAGAGAGCAGCCATGGAAGCGGAGGAGGCGTCTTTGTCTCCAGCCTGGCCCTGGCCACTCGCCTGCCTGCCTGCCATCCACATGGTGGAAACGCCGATGAACAAGGACCTTCCTGTTCTTTCCTGTCTTCCTCTCTTGCCCCCTTTTCTAAAAATAAGCTGGAACCTTCTCCTCATCTGCCCCCAATTTTCTCCTGCTTGACCCCAGCGACCCTACGCCTTCAGATGAGGCCACATGTGTGCCCACTGTTGGACAGATGGATCAACCCTGCGCTGCAGATGGTGGGAGCGAGGAGTCCGCCCTGGCCTCTGCCCCAGCCTCACGGCCCCTCCAGCTATGCCCTTCCTGGGAACAAAGCGCAAGCCAGCCCAGGGTCTGGGGTGGGGGTGAGGGGCTTTGTTTACCACAGGAAGCTCCACCGTGTTTTATGAGCTATCAGGACCATCATCATCATCGCCCACATTTGTATAAACCCAGTTCTCTCGCATCTGCTAGCTCCTTTAGTACATAACTTCGTACCTCAAGATTGGTCTTCTTGCTATTAGCTGATTGAGCAGATGGGAGAAAGCAGAGACGTTACTTGGCAGAGTGGTTACATGTTGAACTGCTTACGGCAAGGCCAGTGGTTTGAGATCAACAGGCACTGTGCAGGAGAGAGATGGGGTACTCTCTGCCCTTAGAGCAGCAGTTCTCAACTTGTGGGTCATGACCCCTTTGGAGGGGTGGTCAAACGACCCTTTCACAGGGATCGCCCAATTCATAACAGTAGCAAAACGACAGTGATGAAGTAGCAATGGAAATAACTTTTTTCTCTTGGTTTTGGGGGCATCACTGCCCTCTGGTGGTGGGAGTAGGAGGCCCAGCCTTGCTGCTGGATTTGAACCTCCAACCCAGTGGGTTGCAGTCCCACGTACAGGCACTACGCCACCGGGGCTCAGCTGGAAATAACTTTATGGTTGGGGTGTCACCACAACACTGCATTAGAGGGTCGCCGTGTTAGGAAGGTTGAGCACCACTGCCTGCAAGAGTTAGAACCCTGGGAACCTACAGGGCCAGTTCTACCCTATCCTATCTGATGACAGTGAGTGAGTGCTGCCTTGACGACAGGGTGGGGCCAGTACTCAAATGTAGGTCTCTGAAATCTAACATTCTGTCCCGTTAGATTCTCTGCCCAACTCTGAACCAGGCCACCACTCTGCCAGTCTGGGCCCAGGTTTTTCATGTTCTTCTTTCCGTCGCTACTTCTGGATGGTCTCCCTATGTGTGGGGAAGGTCTGGGACCTCAGCAACTCCCCGAGCAAGAATGACTAAAGCCACATAAAAATGCTTTCTAAAACCTTCACCGACTCAGCAGTTCCCACAAGCACAGTGACTTTGGTTACCTTCTTCGGGGGGGGCAAAGGTTGTCTCTGCCTTTTCCTAATTAGTCTACTTCATTTACCATCTCTGCAGTGTCCCCCAGGCAAAAGCTTGCTCTCTCTCATCCTCAGTCACCCACGGTCAGTCAGTAAGCTTTGGTTGCTACAGAGTTGCTTGTTTCTTATAATTGAATCATGCAGCTGTTTGTCCTTCTGCGACGGGCTGATTGGACTCATCCCGATGTTCTCTAGAGTCATCTGTGGGGGCTCCGTAATGAGAAAGATGTTGAGGAATATTGCTTGAAGTGGATGTGTCACGTGTTTCCTATCCACTCATCTGTTGATACACATTGGGATTCTTTCCACTCTTTGCCTTCTTGGGAAGTACTGCAGTGAGTGTTGGTGTCAAGGTTGCTGTTTGCGATCCTGTTTGTACTTCTTCGTTAGGGTGTGTGCCTAGCATCAGATAGCCAGATCCTCTGGTAGGTCAACTTTCTGGATGAATATTGAATTGTTGTCCATGATGGATGTACCATTGTGCATTCCTGCCTGCCGTGAATGAAGCTTCCAGTTTTGCCCCAGCCTTGACAATATCTGTTGTATTCTGCTTTTCTTTTCAAATCACTGCCATTCTGATGGAGAGCAAGGCAGAACTACACGATTTTGATTCGCACCTCTCTAAGACCTCGAGGTAGGATCCTTGGTGCTGGATTGTACATTGTGCTGCCAAGTGCAAGGTCAGGACTTTGAACCCACCAGCCCCTCTGAGGGAGAAAGGTGAGGCTTTCTACCCGGTTAAAGATCTACAGTCTCAGAAGAACACAGGGGCCAGTCTACTTTGCCTTATCGATTCGCTACAAGTCTGAACAGACTCGATGGTTGTGAGAGAGCTGCTTGGGGAAGGGGCCCTGGTGGAGCTGTCCAATGAGCTTTGAACTACAAATCACAAGGTCGGGGCTCAAACCCACCATCGGCTCAATGTGACGAAGATAGAACTCTTTGCTCATATAAAGATTTTCAGCTTCAAAAACCCTCAATAGGGTAGTAATGAGTCAGAATGGACTTGATGACGGTGGATTTTAATAGTAAAAGGAGCCCTGGTGATGATGTTCAGCTATTAACCCCAAGGCCAGTGGTTCAAACCAACCAGCTGCTTCATAGGAGGACATAGGAGACTCCCTGCTTCCATGGAGCTTTATAGTTTCTGAAACCCTAAAAAAGGTCGCTGTGATTCACTGAAGCTGACTTGACAGTAGTGAGTTTTTGAGTTAATACCTGAGGAGGCCGAGCACTTTTCATCTGCCTGTGGACCATGTGGGTCTCCTAGTTGGTGACAGGTCTGTTCAAGCCCTTTGTTGAGTTTTTGATCAACTTGCTTCTTTTTTTTTTCTTGTTAAGGTGCACAAGTTTCAGATATGATATTTAGATATGAAACCTTTATCAGATACCTGGTCCCTGAGTTTCTGTCCCCAACTGTAGGCTGTTCCATTACTTTTCAAATAAAGTCTCTAAGTCGTAGGAGGTTTCACACATCCGTGTCGTCTTTTGCTGTCTGTCTTTTTGCTGTCCTGTTTGATTGACTCTCCTTACACCCGAGGTTCCACAGGCTTGCCCCTACATTTTCTTCGGAGAGTATGAGGGCTTGGGTTTTCATAGGTAAGTCCTTTAAAGCATGTGTCAACTTGGGCAGGCTCTGATCCTCAGCATATGCCATTATCCTTCATTTGATGGTCTGACACAATTATCCTATGTGTTGGAAATCCTAACCTCTGTGATGTTAACGGGGCAGGATTAGAGGCAATTATGCTTCTGAGGCAGACTACAAGATACAGGATTAGATTCTATCTTGAGTCAATGTCTTTTGACAAATAAAGTAGATTAAGCAAGCCAACAGAGATCAGAGGGACCTAAATACCACCAATTTCCCCCCCTCCCCTACCACCCCCAACAAAACAAAAGAAAAACACTGTCGGACAAGGGTTCTTGTATTGAGAACCTCCTAGACCCAGGGGAAGACTGGTATCAAGCCACGTGGAGATCTCCAAGGGACACCAGGCTCACAGCTGTTAAAAGGAGACAAGGATTCCCCCCAGAGCTGACAGAGGATAAAGGGTTCCCTCGAGAGAGGGAACTCAGGCTTCCAGCTTCCTGAGAGAACGGGGAGAGTGGAAGAGAGGCCGGCCCTCCTTGAGATGGACTGACCCGGGGCTGCAGCCATGCGTGGCAGCATCAGAACCGCGATGAGGCACTGCAGGACCAGGCCGTGTTTCCTTCTGTGGTGCATGGGCATGAGTTGGAGCCAACGGGATGGCCCCTATGAACAACAACAACGACAACAACAAAAATCACCTTCCCAGCAATGTCTTAGCCATATAGTGCTGCCCACAGTGGGTCTCGCCCAACAACAACAACAACAGCCACAACCACAAACCAGGAGAGAATAGAAATGTCTGTTTGTTGGAGCACTTCACTTGCAGCATGTCCGTCATGGCGGCACCAGATAACTCAAACAGCGCTGGAGGTTTTTACCCCTTCTCGTTTCACTTTGGTGAAAACACACACACACACACACACACACACACACACACACACGAAAACATTCTTGCACATTTACTATTCAGTGACTTGACTGTAGACATACCTCACAGAAGTAGTGGGGTCCATTCCAGACTACCTCAGTAGAGCAAGTAGCTCCATAAAACCAGTCATAAGAGTTTTTTGGTTTTTAGTGCATATGAAAATGCTCTTTTCTCTGCACCGTAGTCTCTAGAAGGGACCCTGGGGGCACCATGGTTACACATCAGGCTGACGACTATAAGGTTAGCTGTTTGAAACTACCAGTCACTCTGAGGGAGAGAGACAGGACTTTCTACTCCTGTAAAGAGATAGTCTTGGGGACTCCCAGGGGTGGTGCTACCCTGTCCTATCGGGTTGCTGGAGACAGACGTGATGCCATGGCAGTGAGTTTGGTGCCCTTCTGGTTAGCCATTGGGCTGAAATCAAAAATGGCCTTGGGAGAAAGGCTGGACTTTTGATTCCCATCAACAGTGACAGTCTCCAAAACCCACCCGGGGCTCGCTGTGAGTGCATGGACTCCATGGCAGTGAGGGCGGTGTGGTTCTGGTGTGGAGTCTATTAAAGGGCGAGCCCTGGCAGGACCGGCGGCCACACTTTGGGTTGCTAGCTACACGGTCAGCTCTGGTCTCCTGGGGAACTTGATGAGGTCCACAGTCACAAGGACAGCTGGCTCCCCTCCGTTCCTCGGGGGTTGCTGTGAGACAGAATTGATGGGATGGCAGAGAGTTTTGGTAGCCTATGAAAGGAGGGCTGATGGAGCGGCGGGTTCACTGTGAGGCTGCTAGCCTCCAGGTTAGTAGTTCGCAAACCACCAGCCACTCCCTGGGAGAAAGGGGAGGCTGCGGGTTCCCATAAAGATCTACAGGCTCAAGAGATCCACTCTGCCCTCTCATTGGCTATGAATCGAAGTGGAGACTCACGGAGTCAGTGGCAGGGGGATCGATAGTCTCTTGTGGGAGTCTATTGACTTGTTGTTGGGTCCTACAGAGTCCATTCCAACCCGAAGTGACCCCGGGAAGAATAGAATGAGACACACACACACACACACACACACACACACACTCCACCTCCCAGGCCTTTGCCATCCTCACAACTGCTCTTCTGTTTGAGCCCATCAAGGCTGCCATGGTGCCCATCCATCTTTGCAAGGACTTCCTCTTTCTCGCTGCTCCTCTATTTTACGAGGCACGATGGTCTTTACTGTCCTCGATGTTCTTTTCCAGGGACTGTTCTCTCCTGATAGCGTATTCAAAGAATGTGAGATGAAATTCTGCTATTGTCATCTTTAAGCAGCATTATGGCTGTACTTCTTCCAATAGCAAATTGTTGGTTCTGTTGTCAGTCCATGGTTTGGTGGTTTGCTACGTCTTAGGAAAAAAAGTCTGAAATATTGTGACAATTATCAAACTGTGACCCAGAGACACAAAGTGAGCCCATTCTGTGGCACTGGTAGACTTGCTCAGTGCAGTGTGGTCACGGGTCACCACCGGTCTGCAAATAGCACACTCTCTGTGAATTGAAATGCAATGAAGTGCAATCGAACGAGTTGTACTGTGCATGGTTCATGTGGGGTCCCCCTTATCATTAATCTTTTCTAAACTATCTCACCACCATTAACATAAAGTCAATGTCTCACCCAAACAAAAACTCTTCCCCTACTCCTAGTAAGTATGAATAATCTTTGGTTTGTATGTATTTGCTTGCTTCCTCCAAGGGAGACCAGACAGTAAGTGCCCTTTTGAGACTGACTTACTTCACTCAGCACCAGGTTTAAAAGGTTCATCTGTGGTGTGGCTTGCATTAGGACTTCTTTTCCTTTCACGGCTGCATAATATTCCTGTGTGTGCCTCTCTCCCTACTCCTCTTTAATGGATGATCTCATTGCCTGATATGTCACATTCCCAGCCATCGTAGAGGAGCTAGTATCCAATTGGTTTCCACATTAGTAATGCCCCTCTGGCAGTAAGAAATGCTGAGGTCCCGGGCAGGGTCTTGTACTGGCAGACCCTGAGTCCCTGTAGAGAGAAAGCTTATACTGTGAAGAATTCCACCATCCTTGGGTGGGGTGGCAGATGGCTGGTGCACGTAGGGACCTCTCTGGCGGGTCATGAGTACCCATCTGGACTCAGGCCAGGGTAACGACAGCCAGTGTCCCACAGGGGCTGCCCTTGTGGATGCTCCCCTTCCAGCTCCTGGCCCCAAAGGGCAGCAGACATGGGTCAAGCTGCAGCTTGGAAGGTTCCTGAGATGGGGGTACTTGTGGGTATATGAGTGGCAGCTGTAATCTAAGGTCAAGGAAAGAGGCTGGGCCAGGGCCATCTTGGCCTGTGGGGAAGCTCTGAGTTGTTGATTCTCCTGGGGACATGGGAGCAGAGATGTGCTGGGCTAAAAAGGGATGTCCATTTTAGACTGAGTTGTGGGGCTGAGTTGGCCTATCCTAAAAATTTGATGAGTATGACCCTGAGGACAGAGGGAGGTGGGGCTTAAGTCACCTGGGCTCTGAAAGACGGCTGGGCCCTTCTCTGCAGGTGGCCGTGGGAATTGTGCTTTCCTGAGAGCCTGGGGGAGAGGGAGGAACTGTGGGAGATGATCTGAGCAGGGATTCAGTAGGACAGTGAAGTCATGTGTTCACCCTCTATTTTCACATAAAGACCATTTTTGCATAAAGCCCTATTGGAGCTAATTAACCCAATTAACCATGTAAGGCATTGGTCCATCAAATTGTGTCTTACCATTCATCTATTGATGGACCTTTTGGCTCATTCTACCCTTTAACTATTGTGAAAAATGCTGCCAGGGGCATTAATGGACAGATTTCTGTTTGTTTTCCCTCTTCATTTTTTCCTGGGGTTTCTTTGGATTGAATTTTTGTGTGTGGTGTGAGGCAAGGATTTTGATTCACTCTTATGTATGTAGAATTTTCTGTGCACCATTTGCTGAAGGAATTCATCCTACCCCATTGAATAAATTTAGTACCCTTATTAAAAGTCAAGCTTACTCATAGATGCATGGGTTTATTTATGGACTTCCAATTCTATTCCATTGGTTTGTATTTCTGTTATTTACCAGTACCAGCTAATCTAATTACTGTGGTTTTGTAGGATGTTCTGGAATCACAAAGGGTGAGTGCCCTTGCATTATTGCTGTTCTTCAAGATTACTTAAGCTAGTCATGGCCCCTAGCCCTTCCATATACATTTGAAGATCTGCTTTTCTATTTTGGCTAAGTAAGTTGCTGCAATTTTAATGGAGCAGCACTGCATTTATAGATTACTCTAGGTAGCATTGAGCTCTTAAGTATAGTAATCTTTTAAATCCATGAACATGGAATGTTCTTCCACCTATTTAGATTGTTCTTAATTTCTTTTAGTAATTTCCAGTAGATTTTGTTGTGCAAGTTTGTCATCTTCAGTTAAATTTGTTCCAAGGTACTTTGTTCTTTTACATGCTATTACAAATCACGGTGTTTCTGGAATCCCCCTTTCTGTTTGCTCATTGCAGATAGATAGAAACCTGACAGGTTTTGCACATTGCTCTTCTGCACTGCCGCCTTGCTCAATTTCCTCATTCTAACAGCTTTCTTGCGGGATATTTAGGGTATTCTAGGTATATGATCAGGGTGTTAGTCTGAGTAGACTAGAGAAACAAATCCATGAACACTCATATATGTATGAAAGAGTTTTATATGAAGGGCAATTGTACATTAGAAAGCCAACCCAGCCGAGTCCAAGGTCATAAGTCTAATATTAGCCCATATGTCCGATATCAATCTATAAAGTCCTCTTCAGACTCACAAAACACATGCGACGACGCCAAATGCAGGACAATCACAGGTCAGTGGGTAGGAAGTCTTTGGATCCAGGGGTGTTGTAAGCATCTCAGCACTGGCAGGAGTCTCCACATGGTTTCTACAGTCCAGACTTTATATCAACCCATGGCGTTTTCTTACATACTCACACTTATTTGGAGCTTGAGTAGCGGAGGCTCATAGAGGTTAAGTGACTTGCCAATATCATTCCACAGGTAGGAAATGACATCAGGGTTTGAATGGAAGACTGCTGAGCTCCAGAGTCTCTCTCCTACAAAAAGATTCACAACAGTTGACACCATGTGCTTCATTTTAGATCAATTAATTCAGCAAAGCACAGTTTGCATGCCTGCTGTGCCCTGAGTACGGCGACCCAGGAATTAAGGAGACTCACAGATTTTGTCTCATGGGAGAGAGGTGTGAAGTGTTGTTATCATGCAGAATGATAAGCCATCATTAGCCACACAGTTAGAGTTGCTAAGTGGTTCATAGCTCATGGTCCCAGTGGAAATCCAGCCATTTCCATGGTCGGCTGAAAATGATCCATTGTTTTCCCTGTTGCTGGAGTTTCATTTATGAGCCACTTGACCTGTCACTAAAGCATTTGTGCTCATTGGACAGCTAACCAGAAGGTCAGAAGTTTGAAACCACCACTTTCTGTGAGGAAGAGAGGTGAGATTTCCTCCTCTTAGAAAGAGTTATAGTCTCAGAAACCCCCATGGGCAGTTCTACCTGGCCTACAGGGTCATTATCAGTCAGAATCAGCTTGATGGCAGTGAGAAGGTACCCTGGTGAGGAGGTTGGGTAAGCATTGGGCCAGCTGTTCAAACCCACCCATTACTCCTTGGGAGAAAGATGAGGCTCTCTGCTTCAGTAAAGTTTTACATCCTTGGGAATGGTAAGGAATCACTATGGTCAGAATGGACTCAATGGCAGTGGGGTTGCATGTTTTTTAAAATCTATGGTAGGGCCAACCCTTGTCCTCTGCTGCCCCTTTCAGACAGGAATGAATCCAAAGGTTTGGTTAGAAGAATAACCTCATTGAATTTGCTCCTGGAACTGGCACCCTGGCTTTGAGGTTGGGGTCAAGGTGGATGGGTGCAGGGGAAAGTAACACATATTGTGTGGTAAATAAGAATAAAAATAAATACACTCCTCCAAGCCTCTAACCTGTAGAGTTTTTTTGCCTTGCAAAAACACTTTTGCTGCCTGTGATTTAAGGAGAGTTTTGTAGTTCATTTTACTCCACAGGGTTGCTATGCAAGTGGGTTTCGGTTTTGGTTTTGGGTGTAACCTTAAGCAAGTCATCTCCCCTCTCTCCGTCTCAGGTGTTCCTATTAATAACTTGAGGGTTATGCTGTGTTCATGCTTCTACTGAGCAGGATTGTTGTAAGAATCAATTAAATGAAACATCCTTTGTTTACCCATCTGCCTACCATCCCTGAATCCATCTCTGCATGTATTTCTCCATCTAGCCATCATTTATCTACCCACCCATTCACCATTCCTTCTACCTATTTATCCAGGAACCTATCTATCCACCTACTCAGATGTATTTCATCTATGTCTCTGTCATGTGCCAGTCACAAGAAAAGGGTTTGCCCATAACTCCTGATTCAACTATCATGTCCTCCACCTGATTTTTTTTTCACTGTCTCTTGTTGAAATCGACTTTCCATCCCTGTTTTTTTGGGGGCACTCCCTGCCTTTTGTTACAATCAGTCCTTCAGCAAACTGAGTAGTCCTGAAATACAGGAATCAAAGCTGATTCATCTCTGTATCCTCATTATTGTCCAGCCTGCAGCTCCATAGAAGCACCAATGAACAATCTCTAAATTCACAACTGTTGGATCCGTTTCATCCCACCCCAAATCCACATTCATCTTCAGATGTCTGGGCATTTGAATGCTAAACAATTACTTCTGGTGCCCTTTTCTCTTTGGGATCATAGCCTTCTTATTCTCTTTTGAAAGAGTGGGAAACCCAAGAAAGGTTAGGCAGCAAGTTCAACAGAGGCTTGGATAGAGGCTGAAATGGGCCAGTGTCCGTTAGCCACCTCCGCAGGTTGACTCACAGGGCTCATTTGGGAGCTGTCCACAGAGCCCTGCTCCCTAGGCCACCTGTAGGGGACGTCAGCTGTGATTACCAGCATCCATATTTCCTGCCCCCATTGGCTTAGGCATTCCAGCTGCAAAGGTTGTCCTGGTAAGTCACTGGGCTTGGGTGAGGATGGAGAGTGGGCAATTCGTTACTTTTGGGCTCAGGCCTGCTTTGGAGCTAGACCTTTGCTGACTGGCAGGGCTGGCGCTGCCTTTCCTGGCTTGGCTAGTTGTGGTGGGGTGTCACCCTCTGAGTGACAGGGTCCAGGCCTCCCTCGGTGCCTGCAACGTGTCACTGGAAGTTATAAGCTGGCCCTCGCTTCCATACTCCCAAGGGCCAGGCCCTCCCAGGGAAAGTGCACTTGATGGGCGGGCTGTCAATGAGCTGTCAGCAGAGGTGGTCTCCCCCCTCTCTCCCCCTCTCCTCCCTCTGAGTCTTAGTCTGGAGTCTCCCTCTCAGCCACATTGGAAGAATTAGGGGGCGGCTGGCAGAGGGAGGTGGCTGGTTCCCATGGCGGAGACCGTGCATAAGTTCTAACACATTGGCAGTGCATGTGTGCGCGCCGGCCTCGGGAAGTGGGCCCTGGCCCTGCAGACCTTGTTCTGGGGGCTTTGTGTGTGTGTGGGGGGGGGGGGGGGGGGGGGTGTTGAGCCTGTCTTAAAGCCTTCCTCTCGGAAAGGTCTCAGGATCTTTCAGACCGAGGAGAAGCCTTCGCTGTTTTGTTTTTGCATTTGTTACACATTCTGTTCATCCTCTGTAGACAGGGTTCCATCGAGGTCTTGGTCCTTGGGTCCTGGGTCAGCAGGCGGTGCTGAAGGGTCTCTCTAGGGGGTTCTGGGGGATCCCTTCCCTCTCCAGCCCCCATTCATTGGGGGGAGTTTTTTTTTTTTTACATTTTATTATCCATTTTAATCATGGAATAGGATGGGACAAATAAAATTGTAACTTTCTTTTAAAAAATAATTTTATTGGGAGCTCTTAAAGCTATTATAACATTCAATACATCATCTGTATCAAGCACATTTGAACACATGTTACCACATTCATCTCCAAACATTTTCCACTTGAGCCCTTGGTATAAGCTCTTCTTAAAAAAAAAAAAAGCTCCTCTTTCCCCTCCTCCCCTTTTTTAAATGAGTCATTTTATTGAGTACTCATACACCTCCCCTCATGATCCATACATACATCAATTGTATGCAGACCTCATTTGCACACTTGTCCATCATCACTCTCAAAACATTCTCCTTCCACTCAGGCCCCCAGCTCCACCTCCATTGGGGGGCTTTTATGGTCACAGAGAGTCAATATGTCTTCACTGTTGACAAAGTGCCTTCTGCCTTCTTTCCTCCCATAGCACATCAATATTAGACCTAGTTAGTACTCTTAGGTCCATTTCACAGAGAAGAAGACAGATTCTCAGGGGTGGGGTGGGGGGCGGTAAGGGGTCATGGAGCTAGAAAATGGCAGGACACGGATTGAAACGAGTTCTGTCATAGAACAAAACACACACACTTCCCACTTCTCTGTGCCTTTCCACATAACAAATGCTCAATCCTCTCTCTCTCTCTGTATATGTGTGTGTGTGTTCTATCATGGATTAATTGTGCCCCCCCCCCCAGATGTGTCCATTTGCCTAGGCTGCGATTCCCAGTGGTTTGCCAGCTATCTAGCGATAGAATTCGGCAGCCATCTAGTTACCTAGTGATGTAATCACCCCAGGATATGATCTGATGCAACTGCCCAACCAGGGGTGGAGAGTGGAATTTGACAGTCTTACTCAGGTCACCACCTGAGCCAATGAAAAGGAACATTCCCTGGGGGGTGACTCACATCGCTTTTTTTTATTTCAAAGAGATAAAAGGTGGGAGAAGGGAGCAGAAAGAGGGACTGAGAGCCCCCAAGAAAGAAGAGTCCCGTGGACTCAGGAGAAGATTGATGCCGAGGCCTGTGTATGGCGCCGAGGGATGCCAGGTCCACAGACAGTGAAAGACCATCAGGAAGGAGCATCCCCCAGAGCGGACAAAGAGAAAATCCTTCAGTTCCTGCTGGACATCTATACTGTGAGAAAGCAAATTCTGATTTGTAAAGCCATCTATTTGTGATATTCTGGTTACAGCAGCGGTCTCTCATGACAGGGTCCCTGCCCTCATTGAACCGGGAGGGTTGGGGGTGCACAGGCAAGGGAGGAGTCCGTGCTGCTCTGGTGGAAGGAGCTCACGGGTCTACAGGACTGGCATGGGTGATTGGGACTGTAGGACTGGGAACAACAAAAGCTCTCAATGTCTGATGCTGCCACGGAGACTTTAGGGATCACCCAACAAGTCCCCGACTCCTCTCTTTGGGTTGTAAAGAAGTAAGGATACCCCTTGAGAAACAGGTGAAGAAAGAGACATAAGTAGGAGAGAAGGCGAGGGACAAAGTGGCTGATCACCTCAATTGACAGTGGCCTCTTTTACCACAAGACCTAAAGAACTGGATGGTGCCCAGCTACCGATCCTGAGCATTGTGATCGAAGACCCAGAGAAGAAGGCCGACCAAAAGGGAAAAGCGCAGGCAGAAATGAAAATTCTCATGGACGCTCGGCTTTCTCTTTTCTTCTTTCTTTTCGCATCACTGCCCTGGGGGGAGTAGGAAGCCCAGCCTTGCGCCTGGAGAGCTGCTGCTGATAGGTTTTCTATCGTCATGGAGGGCAGATGAAAGGAAAAAGAAGGACTCTATTTTTCGGACCATAAGACAGACTTTTTTCACCCCCAAAGTGGAGGAAAAACGAAGGTGTGTCTTTTGGTCTTAAGGCGTGGTACCCCAGAACATTTTAGTTTACTGGTACTCTTTGGTTCTGAATATTTTTCCCCCTCATTTTCCTGCTCTGAAAACTGGGTGTGTTATGGTCAGGTGCATCTTCTGGTCTGAAAAAGATGATAATAATCATTTTAGATCATGAAGGGTAATAATGGTAGCAAACTAATTTTGGTGTCTGTCCTTCCTGAAGGCTTCTGTAGACATGTTGTCATTGAAACCTCACAGCCTTGCTTTATGTAGGTCTTACTATTCCCACTTATAGGGGAGGGTATATGCTCAACGGGGTATAGCTAGCTCTTTGACAATAAGTGGTTGAGCAGGGAACTCACCCCAGGGCTGTGTGGGCCTGTGTTACTTTCTCTGTACCAGGCCACCTCCTGGGGAGGGAGAGGAGAGGAAGTCACCATTGGTGGGCCTCCTCTTAGGCCTCTCAGGCAGGAAGCAATTGTCTGGGGTTTATGGGGGGCATAGAAGGAACTCAGTCTGGAAAATCAGGGCATGCCCCATCCTTTCAGTGGTTCTGCTCCCTTCTGGAAATTCCCGGAACTCTCCCAGGCATTGGTAGGTGGAAGGAATTTGTAACATCAAGATTCTGTCCTCAAGATGGAAGGATGCAGCTGCCCTTAGGAGGTTCTGGGTTCTGGGCCACTAGCAGGGGCAGGGCTATTTCAGTCTGGGCAGGGCATGTTTCTTTTGGGAGCATGGTGAACATCCAGCGCTCACTCTGCCAAGCCCCAGTTCCAATCCTGGTGACACATGGTTTTGATTGCTTGGGAAATCTACTTGGGGGGTCTGGGATGGGAGAATAGATGTAACAGCTGATCAACCTAAAAATAGCAGAGCCTGGAATTCCAAAGGGCTCAAGGGTGTCCCATTCCAAACTTGGAAGTGGTTGTAGCGCTCCCTGCAGGAGACACCGTGCATGGCTGGTTCTTCAGTGATCTGGACAGATAGGTGCTGCCACAGGAGCAGCAGTGTCTATGCTCTGGTCCTCATGTGTAACTTCACCCCGGGCGACCAGGCAGAGAGACACCATACCTTCTCGGCCCCTCTCATCTTGTCATGACTACCTGGTCATTCCCAGCCTGGTCATCCGCCCAGGTGGGTAGGTGGACATCCATGGAACAGCATACATTGTGGAATGCTGTGTGTAGGTGTGCTATCCCTGGAAAGGGGAAGGACACTTTGGGAGGGTGAATTTCATGGCAGTCTCTTCCAAATGAGGTTCCCAGCTTCAAATGTCCTCTCGTGCCTTCATCATAGATGAGATGACTTCGACACAGGACAGTCACTGATGCTTCCATAGGGCTGTGGGCTGCACAGTGCTGAGGAGACAGGGGGTGGGTCAGCTTTGGCTCTTGTCCTGGAGAACTGCTCAGTTTATTTGAGGACTCATGACAAAAGGCAGACCCTGCCCTAAAAGAAATAGAAATGGGATGTCAGTGCCCATCAGGGACACCAAAAAACCACTGAGTGGACATAGCAATTGAATCAGGGCTATTTGGTATAGTCCTTCCATTGACAGTTGAAATCAACCTTCCAGAGCCCAACAATGAAAGAGGCAGAACTGAGAGGCAGTGAGTTTTCTGTCAGCAGAGGTAATCAAGACAAGGCTGAACAACACCAGGCAGGGAAATCACCTGTGCCAGAGACTAGATGCTGCCACACTGGCTTCTGGCCCTCAAGGGCAGACCTGCTCTCTCTGCCTTGAAGGGAGGCAGGGGGTGGATCCTATTCAGAGATTCAACTTCTCATCCCCTGTCACTGTTCTGGGTTTCAAAGACTTGACACCTGTGATGTTGGGGATTATGTCAGGTAGACACTCCAGGGTAAGGGTGGGGTAGATCTCAAATTCTCAATTGTGTCACAGCCTGATGGCCCTTCTTTGGTGTCAGTAACCTTTTTGTGAAACAGAGAGAGAGAGAGAGAGAGAGAGAGACTGAGCAGGGGGGAATCCTCTTTGGCCCTTCACTTTTCTGCGGGAGCCAGAGCCTGTGTCTGGGTCCTTGTTTTCCCGTTACATCACCTGCCGATCCTAGGCGGTATTAGTGGACCACAGACATCTGGTCAACTTCAGACTTCCGCTGTTGTCTCTGCTTCAGCATTCTGCCTCCTGTTCATTAGCTTCCATGAGTCAGGGGAAGCCTGATTTGAACTGATTGGGGCTTACCTATTTCTTTGTCTTTGCTTTTGTTTTTTTTCGGGGGGGGGGGCATCACTGCCCTCTGGTGGTCGTGGGAGCTACCCAGCCTTGCTCCTGGAGAGCTGCCACTGGATTTGAACCGCCAAGCCCATGGGCCGCAGTCCCACACTCAACCACTACGCCACCGGGGCTCAGCCGGGCTTACCTATTTCTATGTCTGTGTAAACCATCCCTTGATATGGATCTCTTTCTATATACAGCACATGCAAGTGTCCTTGGTTTTGCTTCTCTAGAGAGCTCAACCTAGCACAGCACCCTTCACCCCTGTTGGCCCTCAGTGGCTCAGTTCATGTCACACCCGGGCCTTCTCTTCAGGATGAGATCCAATGTGACCCCCCAGTCAGTTACCGCCAAGATGTCAGATGTTCATTTGAAGACACCTTCTGGAAAGAGTGCAACCACGGACCTTTGAGTTACCGTATTTGTTGGATCATAAGACGCACTTTTTATTCCCCCCAGAGTGGGGGGAAAATGAGGATGTGTCTTATGGCCCAAAGATGTGGACATTTATTTGTGATCCTCTGTGCCTACTGACAGTCCTCTGCAGTTTGAAAGCTGTGGATTGCTGTGTGTTTGGGGGAAGCCCTGCCTCCTGGAGTCTCAATGTCAGTCAGGTCGCAGCGCAGGCCTCCCCTCATCTGTTCATGAATGTGATGATGGTTCTTAACACTACTGTTGAGTTTACGCTGTTAAATATTACCATATTTCGCTTTATTTAAATACATATTTTAGTATACTGATGCTGTTTGGTTCAGAATAATTTTTTCTTGCTTTCCTGCTCTAAAAACTGGATGCGTCTTATGGTCAGGTGCTTCTTATGTCCGAAAAATGTGGTAGTAGCCTGGTGTTCCATGTGTGCATCAGGAAAAGACTCTATGTCATCCTTCGAGGCCTCTTCTTTCCCACCTGCGAAATGCAAGCTACGAAGACCTGCTCATAGTCTGGAGAGGTCCAGGGAGAAGGGATCCAACTCCTCACGCATGGCCACAGATGGAACCAGGGCAGAGTCAACTCTCAACTCCAGAGCGCTGTCTTCCGATCCAGGCCTCAGAGCAGGTAGCGGCGGTACACTCTGATGCTGAAGGTGGCTGACGCTCTGATTATGAATCTGACTTTGCGTCTTGGCACTTCCTGGCCATGTGAGTCAGGGCAAATTGCACCACCTGTCTGTGCTTTTCTATGAGGACAGGCCACCATATGGGGTTGCTGTGAGGACGGGAGGGATAGCCCTGGTTGGCGCAGGGGTCAAGCGTGCATGCGGTGAACTGTTGGTGCAGTGCACTGCTAATGAAAACTCAGTGGTGTGAACTCGCCAGACTCTCCCTGGGAGAAGAAGTTGGCAGTCTGCATCCTTAAAGCAGTCATCCTGTAAACTCTTGAGGGGAGTTCTACTCTGGCTTACTGGGTCCCCAGGAGTTCGAATGGACTTGATGGCAATGTTTTTGGTGGGGCCTGGACATGCTCATAGGTGATCTAAGGAACTAGGCTGCAAAAGGCAGGTGAGTGCTTAGATGGAAAGGTGGAGGGGGCTGGGCAGTCATCGAGGCTTCTTGGGAGGGAACGGGAGAGGACCACGCCCATTTTCAGCAGGTGTCCCTGTCAAATTCTTACTCTTCTTGCAGGTCTAGTTTAAGAACTGCCTCTGGAAGAGCCGGCTCCTGGGCTTGGCTCCTTTTGTGAGACCAGATGGCAGAAAAACCTTCCTAAGACAGTAGGAGAAACAGAATAACTTAAGTTTGAAAGTTTTATATATATATATATATAATGTAATTATATCTATAATGCAGCTATTATATTATAGTACATTATATATAATTAGTCTACAGGATTGTTATTACTTTAAAATTTATTATTAACTGGGATTTGACACATAGATCATATCATTCCAAAGTTCATTCATATAAGGTAGAATTATACAATTGCTGCCACTCGATTAGATAGTTATCCTGTAGTCAAATATATATAAAAAGACAGCTACTGCTTCTCATTTTTTTACATGTGCAGTTCAGTGGCAATAATTATGCCGATCCTGTTGTAAGTTACTCTTTAGGCATCCGTGTTCTCCATTGTAAATGAGACTTGGATCAACTTCACTAAGATGTGTGAGGCTCGTATTTGGTCTAATATCGAGAGTGGCTATCATAAATGGTAGCCATTGTTGTTACGGTGATAATGATGTTGATGGCATTTGTGCATTCACTGTAAACTACGCGCACCCCTTCGCTGCACTCTGACTGAGATACGGCAAAGATTCAAACAGTCCTACAGTCATCGGACTTCGGGGAGCTTAGAAGATAATTCGGTGATGAACCTACAAGCCCATAACTCCAGCCCAATATAGTACCAGTAACACAGGAAGTCCCATAAAAACAGAGGACAGAAACAGAGCCTCCAAGCTGCCAGGAGGAGTCAGAGACACCTTCGCAGAAAAGGATACTTCTGAGCTGAAGTGTTGAAGGCTAAGAAGACTTGGGTTAGGTAGCCCAGAGCGAAAGCACAGCCTATGTCACAGCTCAGGGGTGGACGCGATCATGGGGACCCTAAGCAGATATGAGTGTGTGTGTGTGTGTGTGTGTGTGTGTTGGGGGGGAGGGGGAGGAGGGTAGAGTGGCACCCTGGACCCAAGACTCCACCAAGATCTCAGGACCATCTCCTCACTGAGTGGCACTGGAGACGCATGGCCAGAAGGCCCTAGTAGGAAGGGAGGGTCTTCTCGAGGAGGAAGCTGGTGATGGGAAGAAGTGAGTTTTCACAGTAGCATCTGGGGGCTGGCTGCTGCTGGGTTGCAGAGTCGCCCCAGAACCACAGGGCACAGCACTGGGAATTGCAGGCACCGAAGGCTCTTAGCAAATGGGGCGCTGCAGAGGCTGTGGTTTTCCCTGGTGTGTGTGTGTGTGTGTGTGTGTGTGTGTGTGTGTGTGGAGGGGGGCGCCAGGGAAGGCGGGTGGAGGGGTTCTCCACCTCTGTGCCCTCTGGCTCTGGCCAGACTTGATAGATATCATAGGATCAGATCCCACCGTGGTCCTACAGATGGGAAAAGGGACCCTCAGGGAGGGACAAGAGTACTGAGTAGCTCCTGTCCAGCTGGTTTCTCCAGTCCGGCCCCCCCCACCCCCCCACCCCAGAAGCCTCTGCCCGATTCTGCCTCCCTTCAGCCTGGTGGGGAGCGGCATCGTCGGGGGCGGGGGGCGGGGGATCATGCGACTCCCACATCCTGGGCTCCTGAGCCTGCGCCCACAGGCCGCCCAGGGGCGCGCCTCACAGCCGTCCTTGTCTCCTTGACGAAAGGCATCTGGGGCCTGCCAGCCCCTCCTCCACCCGCGAGGGAAACACAATACACCGATAATGATCTAATATTTATACAACGCCTTTCTACCAGATGCAGCCCAACACAGTTTACAAGCTGTCCCCACGGAGGGTGCAATGAATTCCAGATCCTCCCTGCCTCCCTGCCTTCCAAGCCCGCCGGGCCCCACCTTCACCCCGCAGACGCCCGCAGAGACTCCACATCTACCTGAGCCCTGGGCAGGGCCCTGGAGCCCCGGGACTCGCCCTTCTCGTACCTGCCCTGGGCCCTGCTGCGCCAGGAGATAACTTGTGCCCCTAACTGGGGCGGGGGGTGGGGGTGGGTGGGAGCCATGCAGAGAGCAGCAGGGCCACCCTCGGGTTCTGAAGTTTGGCCCAGACTCACAGCGGCCCATGAGCTTCTCGCCTAGCCCTACCCGGGCCTCGGACTCGTGGGAGGGACGGGAGGGACGCAGCCGCGCGGGCTGGTTGTCCCAGCACCAGCGTCCCTCCCCGGTGACTTCCTCCGAGGCTGCCCCATGAATGAGGATTTGTGTTGCTTCCCTTCCCATAAATTGCCCTTGGTCACCAGGGCCATGTTCTGTGTCAGAGTCCCTGACCACCAGCCTCGGACAAACCCCGCTTTGTGAAGTCTGCCGGGAAGACAAACAAATGATTATTACCTTCCTTTATCCCCGCCCCTCCTTTTCCCCTCAGCCTGGAGTTCAGACCGTTTTCCTCTGTCAACAATCTGCGACTTTGTTCCCCCGCGAGGGAAACAACCCTGGGAGGGACTTCCAGAGATGCTGCGTGCACCGTTTGGAAGGAGGGTGAAGAAAAAAAAAAAAAAAGACAGAGGTTACAGGAAATGGCAGGCATTTTTTGTTGAATTAAACCATTAGGAGTGACCCCCGAACCAGAACGAGGCAGAAGGAACAACTGGATACATTTAGGTCAGGACAAGCAGCCAAGTGAGGAGCTGAAACCAATTACCATAAATGAATGTTTCTCTTTTATTCACGACCACCGTGCCTGTTCCCAGGATGCTCTTGGGCGCCTTATAAAAACAGATGAACTCTCTGGTTTTGTTCGGAGAGTTATTAGCTAATGCAACTGTTGGGCGATTTATCAAACATTAGCACATGCTGCGATTAATGACCAGGGAGAAGCCGTCGCTGGCTTGTTTCTAAGTAGCGGAGGCGGCCCTGGATTTCAGGGTCCAGATCGAGTTTTCTTCTGGATGGGGCTATTTATGTAGGGAATCTGGGCCCTTAAAAATAACAGCCACCCCCAAACTCTGCTCCGATGGATTTTTTCCGTTTTTTTTTAAAATATAGATTTTATTTGGGGCTCTTATAGCTCTTATAACATTCAACACATCATTTGTATTAAGCATATTTGTACACATGTTGCTAGATTCATTTCCAAATATTTTCTACTTGAGCCCTTGGTATCAGCTCCTCTTTCCCCCTTTTCTCTAGTTCTTTTTTTAAATTCAGTTACCCACATTTGCCTCCCCTCCACTCCTCCCCCATGAACCCCTAATAATTTACAAATTGTTATTACCTTTTAATATTGTACACTGTCCAATGTGTCACTTCACCCACCCCTCTGCTGTCTGCACCCCAGAGAGGAGGTAATATGTAGACCCCTGAAATTAGTTTCCCCTTTCTACTTCACCATCCCTCCACCCTCCCAGTATCACCACTCCCCCCACTAGTCCCGAGGGATTATCTGTCTTAAATTCCTCCTCCAATGGATTTTCCTGGCTATGTTTCTCCATAGCCATTTGGAGAGGAAATGGTCTTGGAATCTTGGTGGAATCTGGGGTTCAGGATTCCGCTCCACTTTCTGTCACTCCTGTCTGCTTAGGGGTTCCCAGGATCTCCCCCACCTCTGACAGAAGCTGTGCTTTCCTGCTAGGTCTCTCTCTGCAGCTGGTCTGCCTGACCAAAGTTTATTCTTCAATTCTTCAACCCAAAGGCATCCTGGTAGGGGGCTGGCGCTGGGTTCCTGTGATTCTTCCGGGACGGCCACTGTTTCTTGTACTGTAGTGAGTTGGAGTGGTGGGTTTGCAGGTAGATCACTTCACTAGACTGAATTCTCAAGAGTTTGGGACTATTGGACTCTTTGCCCCCTGTCTATGTTCCTAGTGCCCCACTGAGTCCAGAGAAGAAGTGTACAGAAGGCCTTTGAATGAATGGCTAGGTGGACATATGAGTGAGTGAAAGAATGAGAAAATGGATGTGTGCATGTCATATTCATAGCGAGGAGTTCTCTAGACACTTCTGTAGTCATAGACTGAGTTTTTGTCTCCTAAATAAAGGGATTGAGGTTCTCCCAGGGCAGGCTTTCTTCCCACAATGGCACTCAGCTGGGAAGGGAAGTCCTTGATTTAAAGTCATTGTCTGCAGGCCTCAGTCTCCGCATCCATGAAATGGGGTTGGTAATTTGGCTCTATAGTGTCAAGAGAAGAAAGCTCAGAGTGTTACTTTGAAAAGTAATGGTTTGGGTGGGGGCTTTTCTAACTCAAAAGGAGAGGAAAGAAGCCCACTAAACTAGAACTGCCCCATTTCTTGCCCTTGGATAATTCTGGCTTGAGAAAAGGAGTGGCTCATGTTCTGGGCAGGCTCTTGGCCCACGGGACCCTTGATGAAGGGTGCAGAGAAGAGCTGGCAGGAGGAGCCACGAAGAATTGGATCCAGTCCTATTTATCTCTGTCTGTCCAGGATGATCTCAAGCAGGCCATATCACCTCTTGGAGCCTTGGTCTTGGTTCTGAGACATGGGGATATAGTACCCGCCCAACATCTCGGAAGTGCCAAGGCCAGAGCCTACTCCCGGGGAAGGGACTCATGAAATAATAACTTCTATTGTTGCCACCAAGGCTATTGGTAAATCTCCCGGGAGTGCACAGAAGGAGAGACTCTTGAAAGTCTGTGGTCTTCTCCACCGTTTCTTGCAGACAAGATACCGCATTTTGTCTGAGTCTCGGTCTCCTGGAATTAACATTCTTCCTCTCTGTTAATGCCACCAAAATGTATTTCCTGCCCAGACTCGGCAGCAGCCCTTCCCGGCTGGGCCGCACCATCCGTGGCTGTTTGGGGCTGACATCTGCCAGAAAAGCAGACCACCTTCTCGGATTTTCCGTTTGCAGCTGGGAGAGAGGCAAGGAGGGAGGGCTGGCAGAGCAAATTACAAAGCAGGCTCGGGCTCCAGTTCCTGCTCTGGTGGGGCAGGCCCCTCATGTGGTGGACCAGGCACTGCCAAGGAGCTGGCCCACAAGGGGCCTGGAGCAGCAGACGCCTCTCCCCTGACCGGCCAAGAGCCCCATAGCCGCTGGGGTCTTTGGGAAGGCTGCCGGCAAGGTGCCTGGTCTTCCAGGCTGCCCCAAAGGACTCAGGCTCCAGTCTGAGGTCTGGGACTTGGGCTAGGTTGTTTCGCCTCTGACAAACTCCGTTTTTGTTTTTTTGTTTTTTTCTATCAGAAAATAGGAACAAATATGGGCCCACAGCCCCTTACTGGGCACTCTTAGAGCCAGATGTGGTTTGGCAGTCTTGAGTTTTTCAGATTATTAGGATGCAAGGATGTGTCGATCAGACTGTTCAGAACACCCCCTGCAAGCGAATGTTCTGAAAACAAGCACATTATGATTTCAGCAGTGAAATATCTGAATATTCACATTGAGTGGGGTCATCAAAGTCCATGACTAGCCCCCACGCAGGTTCAGATATTTTCCTCCCTCAACAGCAAATGAATTTGCTGCAAGCGTATGGAGACGCTCTCTTTTTTCAGCGTCTTAAATTTCAGCATAGTAGCTGAAAGCCAGGGACATGGAGTGCACTGTCTGCCTGTCGGAGGACAGCTGTGAAGACACGTGGCGGAGAATGCAGAGCAGCTTGCTGACAGGGAGGAACCCAGTGGTGGTGGCTCCTCCAGGGGCGGGCTCCTCAACCTCTGCTCAGTCGTGGACTCACTGGGGAGCTTCAAGGACTGCTGATACTCAGAGCCAGGCCAGGGCAGCTAGAAGCAAACCAGTTAGGGGCGGGAAGCCTGACTGGTTATGATTTTGGCAACCGCTTTAGTAAGATATAATTCACACACCACGTAGCTTGGTCATCGAAATCGTGTAAATCAAATGTGCGTATTCAACTCACAGAGTGGTGCAGTTATCACTGCAGTCAACATCAGAACAGTTGTATCGTCTCTAAAAGAAATTCGTATCTCATAGCTATGCTTTCCAACCCACCATTCTTCCCAGAAGGAAACACCCATCACTCGCCTTTCTGTCACTATGTGGTTGCCTTTATAGGACTTCTCGCACAGAGGGAGTCATGCACTATGGTGGTACGGGTATCTTAGCATGATGTGTGCAAGGCTTACACTGATGGCCACCGTATCCCTTTTGCTGGCACAGTAATAGTCCAATCAAATGATGCATTGCATTGGACAAATCTGCTGCTCAATGTAAAGACCTCTTTAAAGTATTGGAGAACAAGGGTATTACATTGTGGATTTAGGTGCCCCTGACCCAAGCCATGATATATATATACACACACACATATATATATATACATATGACATTTGGATTGCTTCTTCCTTTTGGCTGTTATGATGTGATGATGATGTGAACATTTGTATAGATCTTTGTTTTCATTTCCCTTGTGTATTTACTAAGATGCATGAAGAGAAAATGCATGTATTTCTAGATGCATGAAGAGAAAATGGAAGGAATACACAGAGTCATCATACCAGAAAGTAGTGGTTGATGTTCAACACTTTCAGGAGGCAGCATATGATCAAGACGTGATAGTATTGCGTGAAGAATTCCTAGCTGCATCAAAAGCACTGGTGAAAACACAAATATTGTTGAAATATTTCAACAGTCAGATACAGTGCTGGCGATGCACACTCATCTGTGCAAATAAAAATAAAAATAACAGCTCATAGCTCTGTGGCCCTCAGGGCTGCCTGATCGATTGAAAGAGAGAGCTCCATATCTGTGCCCATCTCAAAGAAAGTTGATCCAGAAGAATGCATACATTATTGAATAACAGCATCCATATCACATCCAAGTAAAATTTGCTGAAGATCATCCAAAAACAGTTGTAGTTGTACAGTGACAAGGAACTGCCAGAAAACTGAGTTGGGTTGAGAAGAGCATGTGGCACCAATGATAGCACTGTTGATGACAGGTAGATCTTGGCTTGAAGCAGAGAATTCCAGAAAGGTGTTTATCTATGTTGTGTTGACTGTGCAAAGGAATTTGACAGCATGGAACATAACAAATTATAGGCAACACTCCACAACACTGTTTTATGCTCATACAGAATCTATACATAGAACAAGAGGCAATTGTTAGAACAGGGTACTGCTTGGCTTAAAATCAGGAAAGGTGTGCATCAGGGTGGTATTCTTTCACCATATCTCTTCAATATGTTTGCCAAGCAAGTATCCGAGAAGGTGAACAATGTAAAGAAGAATGCAGCCACAGGACTGGGATATGAGGCACGAACAATGTGCAGTGTGCAGATGGCCCCACCTAGCTTGTGAAAAGTGAAGAGAATTTGAAACAATTACTGATGAGGATCCTTCACTAGGAAATATGGTCCATATAAAAGAAAGAAAACAACACCCCACCCCTCACAGTTGTACCAATTTGAAACATCACGAAAAATGGAGAAAATATTGATGGTGTCAAGAATTTAATTTTACTTGGATGCACAATCACTATTCATTGAAGCAGCAGACAAGAAAAAAAATCACATATTGCGTTGGACAAATCTTCTGCAAAGGACCTTGTTATACTGCCCCAAAGCCTGGATGTCACTTTGAAGATTAAAGTTCATTTGACCCAAGCCAGCTCTTTCCAATTGCTTCATATACGTGCAAAAACATGAATAAGGAACATCAAAGAAGAATTGATTCAGTTGAATTTGTGTTCACAAAAACATGAAATCACTCAAAACTCAGTCTTAATAAAAGTAAAGCCAGAATGCTCCTTATAAGTAAGCTTGGAACGTCTTTTCATGTGTGGTGAAGGACACTATCAATGATATAGAAGAGGGTCAGTCAGAAGATGACGCTTCTCAATGGGATGAAATGAAACACTGTCACTATGGACTCCAGCAGAGGAACTATTTGAGAATGATGCAGGAACTAACAATGTTTTGGTGCAGTCCTTTGTTAAGCCATCTCCTTTGGGTGCTTCCTCTTTTTCAATGACCTTCTACTTTACTAAGAATGATGGTGACCTTATCCAGCATCAGTCCATCCTGATAACATGTACATGAGACAGAGTTTTATCCTTTTCCTTCTAAGGAGCATTCTGGCTATAATTTCCCAAGACAGATTTATTTGTCCTCTGGCAATTCATGGCATACTTAATATTCTTTGCCAACACCCTAATTCAAAGCATCATTTTTTCCTCGTGCTTCTTGATTCATTGTTTAGCGTTAGCATGCTGTTGAAGTGATTGAATATGCTGTCGTTTGGGTCAGATGAATTTTAATGCTCATTGTGACATTTTTACTTTTCAGCACTTTTAAAGAGGTCTTTAATTTTTTAGCTTAATATTTTTAACCAATGCAAAGTGTTATCTAATGGATTGATGCTTTCATGGGTGTTGAATGTGAATTCAAATACAATGAAGTTGTTGACAACTCAAGTATTATCTCTGATATATATACACTAAGGTAAATAGAAATGGCTTGCTTTGCTACAAAATAATAGAAACATTTACTGAACAATGATATCAAAATGTGAAATTAGTGTCTCTTGATATATCTTTAATCCAGATGGACACATTTTTTAACTTTCCCTAAAGAATTCTGTATACTTTCTTTTACATTATGTGAAAACAGCAGCTGTAGTATCTGTAGGGGGTTCAAATTGTGTTCCTTTCCAAGGCTGTTTTGGCAACAAAAAGTTTAAGAGACAAGGTTTTCCAACGAACTTCTGGTAGGATAGTCTTTGTTATATTTGAAGAATGAGCAGGTGCTTTGTCCTAATGGGAAATAATTCCTTAACACAATTTTTGGCCTTTACCTATTCAATGCAATTTTCAGGTTTCTTAAAATGTCTTCATAATATGGTTCCATGATCATCTTTGTCCTTTGAAAAAAATCAATCACATTTACCCCCCTGCAGTCCTGAAAAACATGCACCATCACCTTCTGACCTCTCTACCTTACATTGGTATAGTTCACCTGAGCCCCTCAGAAGCCACTGTTGTTTTTTGAAGGCACCCTAAATGAGATTAAGCACTGCAAGAGCTTATCTGCCACCATCCAGTGATTGCAGAGACATGTTTAAACATGGTTTGTTTAGAATAAACGTGTGGATGTACAAGGAGTCCTCAAAATATTCATGGAATATCCCATGATCTTTTAATTCCATTTCCCACAAACTTCTGAAAACCCTCTCAGATAAACTGGAACTCTAGTAGCAATACCTTTTGACTTAACCTGATGTTTGGGCTGGGGTTGGACCCAGCAGCACCCCCCTGGACCAGACAGCCTCTTGTACCCCTTTGCACCAGTTTCACAAGAAGGAAATGAACTCCCTGCTAAATTGTACAACCTCTGCTTCTGGCATTTCATAGAGTTTATCTCAGGCAGGACACAGCCTCTCCTCAGGCAGGGCATAGCGTTCCCCCCAAGCATTCTGGGAAGCAAGTTTGAAAACAAGAGATGATTTATTCACAGGTCATCTCCAGATCTGAGACTTGTAACTGCAGCATAAGAAACCTCCCTTTCGCTTATCAGCCCATATGCTTTTAGCTCTGACTCTATATATATCCCACTGCCTCAGTACTGGGCATGGCTTCTCTAGCCTAACTTATTAGGCTACCAAACCCATCCAGAAACTATTTTCCCTCATAAAGCCTTTCTGTTCTTTTCATTTCTGACTGAGCCTTGTCTCCATACTGCACCTACACCTACACCTCTCACCTATGCTATCTCATTTTTAAAAATGTTATTGCTATGAAGTCAATTTTGATTTTTAGTGACCTTAGAGGACAGAGTAGAACTGTTGTACAGGGCTTCCAAAACTATACATCCTTTTTTTTTTTTTTTTTTTTTTTTTACTTTTTTGCATCATTGCCCTGGTAGGAGTAGGAAGCCCAGCCTTGTTCCTGGAGAGCAGCTGCTAGATTTGAAACGTCAACCCTGTGGGCTGCAGTCCTGCACACGACCACTTCGTCACTGGGGCTCAGCTAGGACCGTACATCTTTATGGCAACAGACTGCCAGACCTTTCTCCTGGGATGTGGCTGGTCGGTTGAACAGCTGATTTTTTTGGTTCGCAGCCAAATTCTTAAAGCACTGGGCACTACCAGAGGTACTTTAAAATATTATGCTATATACATGATATATTGTATAAATATTGTATATTTTATTCAGAATATATTGTTGGATGCTGTTCAGTGGACTCTGACTCATGAGGATCCCACACATAACAAAACAAAAGTCCTGCTCCTTCCTCCCAACACCTGGTCTGGCGTCTAGGGGACTCATCTTTCTTTCATTGCTGTCCCAGATCATATTCTGCTATGATCCATAGGGTTTTCACTAGCAGATTTTCAAAAGCAGATCACCAGGCCATTCTTCCCAGTTTATCTTAGTCTGGAAATGCCACTGAATCCTACCCAGTATGAATAACTCTGTATTTGAAATACCAGTATATATCGTCTGGTATCAATTCCACCCACCCCAACCCAAACCAAACTCATTGCCATCAGGTTGATTCCAACTCAAAGTGACTTTAAATGGGGTTTCTGAGGGGGTCAATGGGTGTGGAAGCAGGCAGCCTCATCTTTCTCCTTGGTGAGTTTGAACAGCTGACCTGGTGGTTAGCAGTCTAGTGCTTACCTGAAGTGTCATCAGGCTCCTACTACAGTACAGCAAAGCAGCAGATGCTACAAATATTATTAACAATGTTAAATTATTACTAAGATACTGCTATCTATAATGGACAGTGGTTCCTATGCAGTGTTATGCTGTTTAACAGTTGATAGCGATTGTCTTGTTGGATGGCATATTAAAAAACCCACTATGGTGAATCTATTCTCACTCATAGTGACCCTCTAGGATAGAATGGAGCTGTCTCATACAGTTTCCTTGGCTGTAAATCTTTATGGAAGCAACTGAGACATATCTTCCATGGAAAAGCTCGTGGATTTGAAGTGGCCGTCTTTAGGTTAGCAGACAAGTACTTTCACCACAATGCCACCAGATTTTCTTAACCCTCTATAACGCAGCTATTATTCATATTATTTTTAAATGTTCTACTGTGAATTGGGTGAAGAGCAGGTCCTTAGTTTTCCATTCAACAATTCATGCACATGTTGTTTCCTCTCATTCATTGCAATCCCCTCAATATAAGCTTATTATGCTTCCTTGTCATTTCCCCTATTTTCATTCTTCTTTCCTAACCCTCTTTTCTGAATTTTGTCCTAGGGTAAATGCTACTATTTCGATCACAAATGGTTGATTAAAGTATTTATACCTCACTTGGGTTATTGTTCTCCTTGTAGACCTGGCTATTTGATTGAAAGCTGAGCAGTGAGGATGATTTCAGTTTCAGACCAGAAGGATGACTAAGGACCAAAGTCTCAGGGGTTTCCCCAATCTCTATCTGATTAGAAATCCTGTTCTTTTTAATGATTTTGAGTTTATTCCAAAGTTTTCTCCCCCTATATCCAGGATCTTATCCCTCACAGATCATCTGGTTCAGGTAGCTGGGCACCATCTCACTCTTCCGATCTCATGGTTGTGGAGCTGACATTCAAAAGATCTACTAACCTATTGGCGTAATTATTTCCATGTGCTTCATATTTTCATCACTCTTCTTTTCTCTGGCCAGGGAGAGACCAATTTCTGCAACTTAGATGGCTGCCACTCACATAAGTAGGATGTGAACTATGTTATGCCAATTGACCTTGGAATTCCCTGAACCTATGATCCTGAGTCTTCAGACTCATCAACTCATTCTCTAACGATATTAGGCTATGTCTAAGAAATGTTCATAGTTTTGTCCTTTGTATATCCCACATCATCCATAGGTATATTCATAGCAAAGTAATACTCATGTACAAATATCCCCCATCAAACATTTATGTATCTATTTGTGGGTATCCTCCTATGCTCTTTCTGTCTGCATGCCTATCTGCACACTTACTCCCAGATCTCCATTATTGCAGGATTGCATATACAACAGTAGTTCCCAGTGTTGCCTTTGGCTCTAGCATTGCTCCTGTTTTCCCACTGCATCTATCTTTTTCTTTTGCCAACCTCCCTCTTATTGTATATTTCTTCTCTTTCACCCAACTTAATCCCATTTGATTTCCTTTCCATTTGAAAGTTCAGTTACTACACTAGCTTATTCTTACTCTGTAATTTTCTTCATTATAAATTGATATCTCTGGTTCTGTTTTCAGTTTTGCGGGCTTATTTTAATTTGTGATTGTTGTAGGTGCCATCCAGTCAGCTACAACCAGTAGGAACTTTATGCACAACAGAACTAAATATTGTCCAGTCCCGCATCATCCTCCCAATTGTTCTTGTGCTCATGTTGCAGCCACTGTGTCAGTCCAGCTCCTTGAAGGCCTTTCTCTTTTTCTCTGCCTCTCCCCTATGCCAAACGTGATGTCCTTCTCCAGGGACTGGTCTCTTCTGACAACCTGTCCAAAGTCTGTAAGATGAAGTCTCTCCACTCTTGCCTCCAAAGAGCACTTTAGGCATACTTCTTCCAAGACAGATCAGTATGTCTTTTTGGCAGTCTGTGCTACTCTCAATATTCTTTTCTTTTCTTTTCATCACAATTCAAATGAATCAATTCTTCTTCGGTTTTCCTTCTTCATTGTCCAACTTTCCCATGCATATGAGACAAGGAAAAAGACCATGGCTTGGGTCAGGCGCGCCCTTGTCCTTAAAGTAACATTCTTGCTCTTCAAAACTCTTAAGAGGTTTTGTGCATCCGATTTACCTAATGTGACTCGTCTTTTCATCTCTGGACTGCTGCTTCTGTGAGCATTGATTGTGGAGCCAAACAAGATCAAATCCTTGAAAATTTCAGCGTTTCCTCCATTTATTACAAGGTTATTTATTGGTCCAGTTGTGAGGATTTGGGTATTGTTTACATTGAGTCATAATCCATACTGAAGGCTCCAATTCTTGATCCTCATCAGCAAGTGCTTCAAGTCCTCCTCTTTCAGCAAGGAAGTTTGTATCATGTGTACATCACAGTCTTCCTCCCATTCTGATGCTACATTCTTCCTCGCATATACCAGAATTTCCGATTATTTGCTCAGCATATAGACTGAATAAGCGTGATGTGAGACTAAAACCCTGATGAACACCTTTCTTGGTTTTAAACCATGTAGCATTCCCTTATTCTGTTCATCCAACTGCCTCTTGATCCATGTACACGTTTCACACATGAACACAATGAAGGGCTCTGGAATTTTTATTCTTCTCAAAGTTATCCACAGTTTGTTTTGATCCCCATGGTTGGATGCCTTTGTGTAGTCAATAAAACACAAGTGAACATTTTATTGCTATTCTTTGCTTTAAGCCAAGAGCCATCTGACACCAGCAATGATGTCCATTGTTCCATGTATTGCACTTTGAACACTTTTATGTCTGAATTCATGTCTAAGTAATGTTGTCATGCATACTAATCTCAGATTGTTGTCTACTGTTGCTGGTTTTATCTCTGAAGAAATTTAGTATTTAAAAGTATTTGGTCTGTTTTTAAAACAGATTCCTCAAACTTTGGTTTACCAGGACATGTCCTCATTTTGCCGTACTGTCTTTTAAATGTTTTAATTAATTAGTTATTTTTGACAGTTTCACCAACAAACAATCCACATATCACTAGTTCAATCACACTCAAGAGAGTTGCGAAGCCATCACCGTTCTCAATTTCAGCGTATATCTTCTTCCTTGGACTTGCTAGCTCTCCATGTCTTCCCCACTTTTCCTACCACGTCCCTTGGAAACTACCAACTCAATTGCTGTCTGTATAGGTTTGCCTGTCCTCGGTTTTATATACAGAAGAACATACAAACAAATAGTCCAACAACAATGACAGGCTGAAAAAGAGAAAAACTTCAAACAAAATCTAAGTAGAACATATTAAAAACTGGAACAATTATACATAATATCAAGAGGGAGATCAAATGACAAGGGGTTACATTTTGATCCAACTACAAATGCAGTAATTGACTCTACAGTATACAGTCTGATTACAAAGCTATAACCATCCCTGGTCCATAGTCAGAGGGCATTCACTTGAGACTTAATCTATATGAAGGGTCCTGTGAGGGGTTTTGACTTTCACTGTCATTCATAGCCTTCTGCAAACTGAGTGTTCAAAATTTAGATGGAAATTCCATTCCAATCGCCTCCGGAATTGGTTTTCATGATAATTCTTTGATTACATAGATTGGCATGCTTATTTTGTGTGCATTTAGATGATGCTTTACTTAGATGGCTCCTTAATTTAAGACAAGTTTTTGAGACCGTAGGTACTAATCTTTCTGATAGCCAGGCACCATCTGCTTTCTTCACCAACTTTGTTATCACTCCCATATCTTCAGTGATCACTTCCTGGGTTCAGGCACTGAACAGTTGCCATTATGAAAAATGTTGTTGCACATATGATTTTTTATTGGAAACTTTTTTCTTTCAGAATATATATATAACATACATATATATGTAACACATATATTCATTCCACTGCCTTCTTGCTTGGCTGGATTCTATTTCAGAATTATAGCTTAGCTTTATTGGCTTCCTTTTATAGATAATTTTTCATTTTTCCTTGGTTGATTTTGGGATTCTTTCATTGACATCTGTTCTTGGACATTTCATTATGATATATTATGGAGACTTTCCTTCGCAGTCTATTGTGTTTGCAGTTTAGCTTTTTGAATGCTTCTCTTCTTATTTTTTAAGATATTAGGGAAGTTTTCTTCTAACAACTTCTTGGCAATGTTCTCTGTGATTTTTGAGACCTCCTCCTGCTATGGAAATCCAATCACACATAAGCTATTCCTCTTGATAGTGTCCTACATGATGATTCATTTTTCTTCAGATTTTTTTCACATTATTTTTCCCCCTGATTGTTCATCTAATAGATTAGCGATGAGGGGCTTGTCTCACTAATTCAGTGTTCCATTGATTCAATTCTACTCTTTCAGTATATAATCTATTTCTGAAATATTATTAATATTCTAAATTTCTATTTGCTGTTTTTGTATTGTTCCTAGTATTTTATTTCTGGTGACAGTTTATTTTTGTAGTATTTGGCTGACTTTTCTTAAAATGTTCCTCTATTTTTCTTGCTTTCACTGATCTTTCTCTCCATCTCTTGAAGGAGTCTGTGATAGTTAGGCGTTATGTCAACTTGATTGAGCAAAGCTTCTTAGTGGTTTAGACCTGGCCATCCCACCAGATGAGATCTAACACAATGTAATCACAAGATCAGTGAAAGCAAGAAAAATAGAGGAACATTTTAAGAAAAGTCAGCCAAATACTACAAAACAATACTGGGTTTGGGTTATACATCTGGATCATTGATCTTTGGACTTGGAGTTGTCAGAAGTCTTTTGCCTTACTTGCCAACCTTGAATCCATTCACCACTGCAGTCACAAGCCAAGTCTGCTGACCTTATACCTTTGCTTCTGCAGTCATCAGCCTGTATTTTCCTGATGATCTTTGGTTCGTCACCCCCTGCAGCTGCACGAGTCAGAAGCAGCCTCCAAACTAATATCAGACTTAGAAACTGTCTAGACTTGGACTTGTCTGCTTTGGATGCTATTTTCTTAAAATGAATTTATCTCTGTTTATACATACATGCAAATCACTGGTTTTGCTTCTGTAGTGAACCTAGCCTAAGACAGAGTCTAAATATAATTCTTTTGAATTCCTTTTCAGAGAGTTCTAATGTCCTTTCCCCTCTCAGAATGGATTTCTGACTCTATATTGTGTGTGTGTGTGTGTGTGTTGTTGTTGTTGTTGTTTTATTGAGAGCACCAGGGAATGCCCATTTTAATTTTCCGGGGCTCTTTTTATTGATTGATTGATTGATTTGTCTTCATGCTGCTGCTCTTGCTGCCAGCAGGTACCTCCTTAGGCCCTCTGCTGGTGGCCTCCCCCTTTGGGAGAATTTCTTCCTTTTCTTTGAGATGCTTCCACCATTTGCTGCCTCTTGAGGATCACACACAGGTAGGTCCCTCTTTGGGGGCAGATTTCCCTTTCTTCCTCCTGGGGAGAGGTGTCCCTGCTGTATCATTGTGGAGCACCTCCAACTTAGATCTCCTTTTCTTGGGTTTGGGGAGAGCAGAGATAGCTTGGTCTTCAAATCCATTTTCCTATGGAGCCTCCAGAGAGCCTCCTGCTTTTTCTTATTTGGGGGTTGGGGTTGGGTGGGGGTGAGGGTTGGGCTTTCCCCATTGGTCTCCTGCCTGCCGATCTCACAGTTCTCAGGAGCACCGCTGTTTTCCCGAGATGCAGACCCATTTGTATTTAAACCACTAATTTCAGTTACGATACTTTGTTTTTGTGTGAAATGAGATTGCCTCTTGTCTCAGAGGTATTGTGGTGGTGTTTTATTTGTATCTAATGGATAATTGTACGTTGGCGCGCCCTTTGGCACTCTCCACTTGCCTCCTGGTGGGGACAATGGAGAATGTGGGTGTGTGCACAGCTCTAAGTTCATGTAGCACAGTTTAGACTGACTGATGTTGGCCACTGTCTCTTGATGATCGGATAGTACAAGGACAGGCAGTGACCTTCACTTAATGAGTGGAGTTGTAGGAGGTAGGGGTGTGGCTGGCCTGTTTGTTTCTCTCTCATGAATGGGACAAGAAAATAGACAACAATCAATAGAAAAAATTGGGGAAAGCAGGAAAATAGCAAGAAAAATAATTTAATAGCCTCCTCGTTGATAGCCAGGGGTGGGCATTCGTATTGTCAGACTGCTGCCTCTTATGAATGATGCATGCAGGAGTTTAAGATGGCAGCAACTCATCAGGCCAGCCAACAATTCACCTGTCTCCTCTTTTTATCACTTTTGTTCACTTGGTAGCACTAGTTGGTGCTAACTGGGAGCTTCTTCTAGTTGGTTGTTAATCCACTTCTCCCAGGGCCCAGGATCATCATACATATCAGTTTCATTTGATTTATTATTTCTTTATTGCCAAAGGAATTGTTAAACTGCTTTTAGGGAAAGCTTAAGAGAGATGAAGTACAAGAAACGCGATGGCGGTGGTTTTGATGCTGAGTGTCTTCCGCGATGCGCAAGGAGCCCGAGCTCTGTTCCTCTGAGCCCCAGTGCTCAGACCTGCACTTGCCTCAGCATTCCTCCAGGACCGCTCGACTCTGGGAGTGCAGCACATCCATCTGTCCCCTAGTCACCACGCTGGTTCCAAGGTTGCATCTCTCCACTGGACTGGTGAGAGGGTTGTCAGTGTTTTGCTCCTGAGTCTGCTCCCAGCTGTTTATTTGAATCCCTGCTCGGTGATAAGACTACTCCCTGGCAGCTGCCCTCATGCTTCATGGCCACTGGGGCATCGCACAGGTTGTCATTGACTATGTCCATGGGGAGGCTTCCCAGAAAGCTGCCCAGGAGGGACTCTTGGCACTCTCTGCTATAACTTTTGCTCGCCTCTGCTATTTCAACTACCACGACGTTGGCATCTGCATGGCCATGCTATGGAAGCTCTGACTTTTTTTACTTCCTACCCTAAAAAATGATTGCACACTTCTTTGCCTCTGTTCTGTCAATAAGAAGGAAATAACTGTTATGTCCAAAGATTAAACCTGTAGAGAACCATCTGAGTAGGAAAAAGGGTGACAAGAATTATATTCCGGAAATAAACTGAGTTCCATTTTCTGATGAGATGATAATGGAACTGAGCCCTAACTGCTCCCCAAGCCCCCAGGGTAGCAAATGGTAGAGGAGCCCTTGCCTTTTCATTGGTCAGTCTCTCAAATGAGAGTCCAGTTTGTTACTATCAGCGCATTATGATTAAAACTCTTCTGTGTTTGTTCAGGGAATGATGGAAAATGGGCAAGACGGATAACTCTTAAGGAAAGATTATACAGAAAATTAAGCTATGCTTAATTGTTGAGAACTTTCCTCTCTGCTCTGCTGAGACTTCTTATTGATGCCCTTGGGTAATTTTAGTGTTAGAGGATTTTGGTAATCTCACATTATTAATTTATCAATCCCAAGAGTAAGAACTTGGGGGCATTTCAAATATAGAGAAATTCCTTTGAGAGAAGTGGTTGCTTTGTAGAGGTATTAAATTCTTGTTGAGTCCAAACTAAATGTTAACCTGTAAATAATCTTCCCTGATCTCATAGCAAATATAGAATTGTGAGACAACAACAACAACAACAAAGAGAGATGAAGTAACTCATCCAGGAACACACAATGGGGAGCTGAACTTGCCTTTGGCTGACTTAAAAATCTGTGATGTTGAGCATTGTGCTAGCCTGTCTTCTGGTGACTGTCCTTCTTCAAGAAGTGTGTTCCTGCCTCCCTGGCACAGTGGGGTTGAGTTGAAGATATACCAGTATCCTGTCCTCTGCTTTGTGAAAATATCTTGGATTCTGTTCTCCCACACACTTGCTCTCCTGTAACTCTGGATTTCCCTATGGTTTCTAGCATGTTTACTGTGTCTCGATGGAGAAATTCTGACCAGGTCACGCATGAGCAGTTTATTCTGGATCCCGTCCAGCCTGAACAATGATCCTTCATGAGTTTGCGGTTGGTTCAGAGTCCCACTCAGGAGCCTGTCTCGGGGCTGCCAGGCACCCTTGGGACTAGCAGTCAGCCAGGTACCTTGTCTGCTTGCTGCTTCCTACAGTGGGTCTTCTGGCACTGGAGCCCGGTTCATCCTTCCAAGGAGGAAAGAGTGGTGAGCAGCTGGACCCTTAGAGCAGGGAGGGCTAAGATGGGATCTGGCTCCACAGACTTGCCCTGTCCTTGCTTCTCCAAGGAAGAGCGTTCTGTGTTCATGCTGCCAGCCTAACCCAAGTCCTCATGGATGTGAACATGAGTTGGGACAAAACAAAAACTCATGACCATCAAGTCAATTTAGAGTCATAGTGGCCCAATAGGACAGAGTAGAACCACTCCATAGGGTTTCCCAGAATGTCCATCTTTACAGAAGCAGAGGCATTAAGAGAAGGCACATGTAAGAGAAGACTCACGGAACTGCTTCAAAGCTCATTCGGGACATTTTCAAGGCTCAGCTGGACTCTCGAAGTGATGGAAGCAGCTGGTTATTTATTTCTCATAAGTGTCGCTGTTGCTACTACTTGTCCTTGCATAGATACTGACTCATCAATTTAATTCAGTTCAACTTGGTTCATTATGACAGGCAGATAAACAAGTCACCATTCTCCCTTCTTATCCACACATTTATTTATGCATTCAATGACTCAGTCATCACTCACTATTCAGTTATCCTCACTCCCCAGCTGTTTAATGTGCATGATGATGATGGTAGGTCCCATCGAATCAGTTCTAGTCCATAGCACAACATAACGAAACCCTTCCTGGTCCTGTGCCATCCCACAATTGTTCCTTCACCTGCTACATTCGGTGACATAGGATGATCTATGAGTCAGACATTGCGTGTATGGATTATAGCGGCAGTCCCTAGAAATATGAACGAGTTATGTAAGTCATATGTATGACTCATAGCTAGTATCAGTCAAATGTTTGCCTTAATATATACTATATAATATAACTTTCTATGTATAAAAACATTCAAGAAATACTTCCAGATACACTCATCTTTAACACAGTAATTGTGGCAGTCATGTACTCGTGTGTCAGTTTCATGATTGGGAAGCTGGAGGTGGCGTCTAGCTTGTCAATCTGGAGATAGTCAATGAGGCCTCTGTGTGGTCATGGCTTTCTCCTGAGAATTCTAGGAAGTCTCCTGGTATTTCCCAATTGGAGAAGAGAGACTTGACTCAGTCTCTTGGAGTTGGTCTACCAACAAGACAAGATGGTGGCATGCTGATAGATCCTGAGTCCCGGAACCTGGAAGAACTGGAGGAGAGGCCACATGGGTTTGCCCTGATGGAACCAGACCTCTGGAGCTGGAGTTGCCACAGAGAAACCCCTGCCAGGGCTGTGATGCTTCTACCACCAATGGACACTTCTAATGGATCCCGAGTCACAGAAATGAGGAGCCATGGAGAGACCCCTGCCAGCGCCGGGATGATTCTACTGCCACTGGACACACAACACTCTGCACCCACTGGCCTGTGATTGTCCTGGTGTCATTGCATGTGTTTGTGAGTCAGAAGGAGACTTTATAGATTGGTATTGGACATTTGGGCTGATGTCGGACGTATGTTCTTGGACTGGACTGGGTTGGGATGCTTTCTCAATGTTCGTTTCCTCTTGTATAGAAACCTTTCCCTTATATCCATATATGTGTATGTTTATGAATTTGTTTCTCTTGTCTACCCGGACTGACACAGTAATATAATAATAATAATAATAATAATAATAATGTGTTTTGATGCAAATCACAAAGTAGTGCCTATTTGTAAACATTTGTCATTGTATATACCTCCAATTGTTTCATGGAGTTTGTTTCATAGGGGTTTGAACCCTGGATGTATATGTGATCGACATGGCCGGAGTGGATGCTAAGTGGCACATCACCATTTGTTTACTCCACTTATTTCCTCATCTGCCCAGATTTAGTCAAGTTGTTTTCCAAAAACAACTTTAACAATTTAAAAAACAAATGATTTAAAACTGCCGCCTAAAAAAGAGAGTCTATGGTTCACAAAACATCCCTTCTGAAAGTTTGACAAAGCCTTAGTATCATTAACCAGTCTTTTACTATTAAAATTAAATGGCCAATTGAAAATTAAATTAAATCAAATGGTCAATTGAGAAAGACAGTTGAGACCATTCTTCCCCCAGTGATTGGTACTGGGGTGGCAAGTGTGATGGATAATATTCATTCAGCCTTCTGAACAGACTGGGAGACCTGGCCAGCTCCAGCAGCCTTCTTGTCCACTGCCTTGACAACGCCCACAGCAACTGCCTGTCTCTTAGTGTGCACAGCAAAAGAACCCAGAGGAGGACAGTAAGAGAAGCTCTCCCTGTGCATGGGCTTGCTAGTTACCATGACAATAATAGCAGCATCACCGTTGGAGCCTTCTTCCAGTTTCTTTCCAGAACGGTGATCAGTCTTCTCTTTGAGCTCAGCAAACTTGCAAACGATGTAGACAGTGACAATATCACGCAGGTGCATCTCCAGCACTGATATGGCCTGGATGGGCCAGGCTGATCGATCACGTGGGCAGCAAAGCCTGCTGCTTTCTTTGGGGCCAGTTTCTTACCAGAACGTGGCCAACACTGTTGATGCTGATGGGGATCTTTTTCTTCCCCATTTTGAGTCAGGTTTTTGCGATGCTTTTCACCCACCTGTATTTTGGTTGCAAAACCAGTGGGGAAAAAGTGGTTTTCCCAATAGCACTTTCAGATGTGCGGCCTAATTTACTTACTTGTTTTATTTAATTTATTGCATGATTTTGCTGATGAGGGTAAACAAAAGTTTTGTCCATTTTTATTACTAGATCCTCAGTACCTAGAACAGTGCCTGTCACATGAAAGGCTCAATACATGCTTATGGGATGAACAGCTCTGCTTATTCATCTGACAAAGATAGCACTGAGTCTACTGGAGGAAGGTTTCCTTTTGTAGGGGCTCAGGATTCAAGATAGCTGCTTGGAATGGACTGGGCTGAGAAGGCTGGGGATGCTTGTGTTGACAGAAATAGTGACAGATGAGAAGTAGTAAACTTTAAGTTACTGGGACAATGAGTGCAAGACAAGGGGAAAGATGTAGAGGCTGTGTTGCCTTGATTTGAACTGAACAAGTGTGATGATGGTGAGAAATGTGAGTTAAGACAGGGAGGGAGGTTTGAACACCACATTATATGGATGCACACAGTGCTAGAGTCAGAGGAACAATAGATGAATGTTCTGCATCAAGGTGAGGAGGCATAGTTGAAGGGATTTTGAAAGCAGAGTCCTATTAAAAGGTTTCTCCAGTGGCCCAAGTAAGGCAGATGGGGATTTGGTGAGAGTCTTGGTTGTAGTTGTAGCCGACAGTTGCTGTTTGAGAGGTATTCCTGAGGCCTAATGACTGCCTTTGGTAAGTAATTGAATGTAGGGTTTGAGATGAGAAAAGCTTGGGGGTGACTCTAAAGGTTTTATATTCAAGAGTTTGTGAGGAAGGTGATGTCATTAACCAAGGGGACCACTTGGGGCTTTCAGGAGAAGAGGAAAGATGATGACTTCAAGACCTCCTTTTCAGAAGCGACTTTCAATTGCAATTCAATCCATATTTTTTGTGTTGATTTCAATTTTGATTCATGTTGTTTGCTTCTGCCAAATGCCAGCAGAAGAGGGGGGTTGTGATGACCTCATCCATCTTTGCTGTCTTACATCTGGGTGTCTGTGAAATGTGGCTTCTTGGTACAGACATGAGAGGGCTTATACAACGGAAGACCCGCCCATGAGTTTTCCTTTGCCGTGGTCGGGATGGGCTGTGGGAAAATCAGGGTGGGAGACCAGCATTAGCTTGACACTTGGGCCCGATTGACTCCAAAGGATTGTCTGACTTTTGAAAATTATAGATAAGCTTACTTTGGAATTTTGAATGAGCATCAGTCACAACTCCAGTGCAATGGGATTTTATATGAAATTATAGTCAGAAGGGGAGGAAGAGAAGGGAGAAGAGCAGCTGGGAAGATTTCCTGGGGGTGGAGATTTTGAAGGGCGTTTCCTGAGTAGAGTGAGTAGATCTGCTCTGTGGGACCCCCAAGTAAGGATACAGGGAGGCAGAAGTAATTCATGAAAGGAAGAAGCCTCTCCTAGACTTCCCCAAGGAAGGAAACAGGGAACTAACTGTCTGATAAATGAAGTGTGTAACCAGAGTCTGGGCCAGCCAATAATTATTAGGAAGGTAGACGGTGGCTTCTTGTTTCAAATGAGTTGGTAGAGTGGGCTTCAGCTCATGTCCTACACTGCCAAGAGCTTTCCAAGATTCAATGTGCCGCATCATGACTCCTCCTCCTCCTCTCAGTCACCTCCACTCAGGGTCCAAACCTATGACCTGAACTGATGAAAATTCATGTATCAAGAATAGATCAGGGGCTGAGCCCCAGGGGCGTAGTGGTTGTGCACAGGACTGAGGCCCAACAAGATGGAGATTCAATTCCAGCAGTGGCTCCACGGGAGCAAAGGCTGGGCCTCCTATTCCCACCACCAGAGGGCAGTGATGCTCCCCCCCCCCCCCCCAAAAAAAGAGAATAGATCTGTATAAAAGTTCTTCAACTAATAAATGAACAGGAGATACCAGGCAGGTTTCTGTACCAGTCACGATTTTGTAGTTTTTCAATATTCAATGCATCAATGGAGTCTAGACATGGAGCACCAATGGCTGCTACCGCTGCCCGCCCCCCCAAAGACACATCCATGTGTTTCTGATAAAGTAGCACAATCTCACCTAATATCTTGCTAAAGTATTTGAGCAGAGTCCGATCTACTCGCTAGATTCAGCTGCGTGTCTGAAGGAAAACCAGAAGATAGATCAGCAGGACAAATGATTTTGAGAGTGTGCAGTTGGCACAGGGCCGGCAGTAGGAAACGAAACAAGGCAAAACAGAGCCAGTGTCCCTCAACAGATGCATTGTCAGGAAGAGCACCAGGTGGGGAGAGAAGCCGGAAATACATATTAGATACAAATAATTGGCACAACTAAATGATAGACTTCAGGTTGCGTATTTGGGTGAGAAAATAAGACAAATCCAGAAACGATAAGGATAAAAATCAGATTTGTGGTTCCTTTGGGGAGAGAGAAGGTTGTAATGGAGACAAGCACTTCTGAGATGGCTGGCTCAGCTGTATTCTTGACGTTGGTAGTGGTTTCAGGGCGTTCATCTTGTAACGATACATTAAATGGTATGTTTGTTTTGTGTGGTTTTCTGTGTATGTCATTTTACAATAAAATGGTGAAAATGAGTAGGAGATGTAGTGTGTTAGCAGCCGCTTATCTTCCCCCTTTGGTGACCTCACTGGTGGTGGCCTCTTTCATTTAGCTTTCAAGTAAAGAAGTAAAGAGAATGAAGAAGAATATTTGAAATGGAGCAAACAAAACAAAACAAAAAATCGTTGCTGGAAGCATCAGCAACTGCAATAACAACCGGAAGTCCACGTGAAAAGTTTGAAGATTCTCCATTCAGCTGGTGTGTGGATTCCTACACGGCCCTTCTGTGGATGAGACTTGATGTGGTTATGGTTTGGGGCCAAGTGGGGTTGTGTGTGCCCATGAAAGGCCCAAGACTTCCTCATTCTTCTCATCCCAGAGTGTGCTCACTACCGGGAGGCACACCCACTCCTCCCTTATCAGGAAGGTAGGTCACTCTGCAAAAATTGGTGTTTTGGGGAAATAGAGGATTACATAACTTCATTACATAACTGTCAAATTTCATCATTACTGTGCTAGGTAGGTTTCTTGTGCCAACATGGCCAATGAACATATATGTGAGATTAATTGAAGGACATGGATATAACTGGCTGGGCGAGCCTTCTCTCTCTCTCTCTCTCTCTCTCTCTCTCTCTCTCTCATCTTTGGACCAGTGTGCAGTTGGCTGCCTTGCTTGTCCTGTGCCTCCGTTTGCAAGCTACACTATCCATGGGACACCTCATCCATGGACTGCAACGCTGTGAGTTGAGGTTCCTTCAAGCCCTGCTTCGCCACGCTAATGGAATAGACATCTCTTGAGCTGGGGACTGTTGGACTCTATCTGGCTGACTGTTGGTGAACTGGTTTTCTGTCTGCTGTCTGTAGATGGGTAGCCTGAATTGCTCTACAGAGGACTACCTGGAGGCTATCAAGACTCGAAGTACTGCCAGTGTATTAGCTGTCTCTCTCAAGTGAATTGTACTGAGCCATTCATACTGTTTTATGGATTAATTAGTTGTATATATCTTATGTTAGATATCTATCTATCTACCTAATTATGAGGGTCCTGGTTTTGTTTCTCTAGTGAACCTTGTCTAACACAATTGCATAATGATAAATCACGGAGGCTCGTGCCCAGCCAACATGATACAAGCCTTCCTTGCATTTCAGTAGGACTTACTGCTAGCTCTATGTCATCGATGTGCAAAATATTAGGGTAGTGGATTTCTTACTCTTGCTATGAATCTAAAACGTCTGAAAATGGGACAGTCGATAAGTGAGGCATGGATGTATTACCCGTTCAGATCCACCAGTCACTCTGCTGCAGAAAGATGAGACTTTCTACGCTATAAAGAGCTGGAGTCGAGAAACCCACAGCGGCAGTTCTTCCCTGCCCAACAGGATTGCTGTGAGTCAGAATCGACTTGATGGCAGTGAGTGTGACTGAAGTGTAATCCCCTGGAAGCCGCGGCAAGCCCCTGGTATAGCTTAGCTTCCTGGCATGGGTGCACATCCGTTTTCTAAAGAGAGACGACACAAGAGAAATATTTACATAGAACAAAATCAAGTTGACATTTCTTATGAAGAGTCGTGTGTGTGGAATGGATGTAGAGCTTATCCGTGGCTCTGACTTTTACAGTTTGATAACTAGGGAGCTTGCCCCTTTCCTGTGTTAGAAACAGCCATCACACCAGTAGAACCATGTGTGTGGGGGTGGGGGTGGGGGGGCTGCTTGTCGGTGACAGACCTAGCTTCTTACCCTGGAGGATTCTCTGGGATAAGCTCTTCAGGGATGCAAATGGAGAAACTTATCGTGTGTGACTTCCTCTGGCCCTCTGCTTTCTCACCCAAGGGTGGTAGTGGTAAAGTACAATTCACCTCCCAAACAAGAACTCAAAACAGTAACATAGCACAAGCTCATATTTCTTTGACTTTCACTCTGAGTAGCAAAGGACTCTTCTTTCTATAAAAGTACCTCTCTCCTTGGAGGCAGGGAAGAGGTTTAGGTTGCTTTGACCGCTAACCTTTTCATTTCTTAGGCTTTTTAAAAAGAAGGTGTAGCTTGGGTTTTTCTGACTCTCGCCTAAACGCTCCAGTATGCCACACTTGTCAGAAATACAAAAAGGTGCCCCGGTCAGGCTTAGCACCGCGTGCCCCAAGTTTGGCTGGCAGAGAGCGGATGGTATCTTTGTGAACATTGGAAGGAGGTGCTTTCCCCCAGAAAAGTGAGAGCCTAGCTTGGGGAGCAGAACAAGAGCAGAATTTCAGCCCCACCCCACCCCTTGAGCAGGAGGTGTGGGACAGTGAACAACCTGCACCACATGCAGTGGCCTGTTCATAAAGGCCCCACTGATCCGAGTTCCTGCAGGAGCCAAGCCTTCGTTCTTGTTCCTATAAATTAAAATAAACAAGAGAGCAGAGAGGAGTCTTTGGAAAAGTGCTTTTCATGTCCACCTCCAGGGCCTACCATAGCCTGGGAAAGAGTAGGGAACAGAATCATTTCATGGGCCAGTCTACAGCATGGTTACCAACTCCAGCTGAGACCCAAACACAGGCCGCTGCCACCCTAGTGAGAAGTTCCAAACAGTTCCCATCTCCTCAGATCCCCGCCCCACTCCCCATCCCAGCATGACCCACAGACAAGACCAGACATTCTAGTAAAAATCCCTTTATTTGCATCTAATTCACATATCATACGATTCAATAGTGCAGTCCTAGCAAGGAGAGCTGTGCAATCACCACCGCCATTAATTTTAGAACCTTTTCTTCTTTCTTGTCGTCATTGTTGTTGGCTCCTAATTTCCCCCCTCCCCCCAACCTCCCCTGCCATGCCACTAGGTAATTATGAATTCCACTTTCTAGCTCTATAAATCTATCTATCCTGGGTTTTCTAGACAGAACAATGTACACCACGAGAAACAATGGGAACTTCAACAACAATGACAACAGAAAACAGAACAATCTCAATCCAAAAGAAAGCAGAGAGTATTAAAAAAGGAACAAATGTAAAGTGGGTCCAAAGGGAAATCAAATGCTAAGGTGTTGCACTCTAGCCAACTGCGTCTGCCATGACTGACTTGACAGTGATCTCTGTCTGGCAGCCAGGCTCCGCACATCCCTGGCCAATGGTCAGAGAGTCATTGCAGGCTTGATCCATATGAGGACCGGGCCAATGGATGTTGGCATCCGCTGCCGTCCACGTTGCTGTTGCTCTTAGGTGTCATTGAGCCTGTTCCGACTCAACACCACATGCTACACAATAGCATGAAACACCACCTAGTCCTGTGGCTCCTCATAACTGTTCTTATGTTGGAGCCCATTGTTACGGCCCCTAGATCAATCCACGGCCCTCTGCAAACTGAAAGTTCAGAATTTAAGTTCTGATACCATTCCCTTCTCTGGGTTTGGATTTTATTATTTACAATCCTTGGATCACAGAGGCTGGTATGCAGACCAGACATCCTGTTCTTAAAGAAATGGAAGCCAGCATGTGGGCTGTTCCTCCTTGCCCTGCCAGCCACCAAATTTATAAGCCTACTTGCATTCTGGTGTTCCTGGGTAATGCAAATCGTTAACCTGTTCGGCTGCTAACCAGAGGCTTCTCAGAGGAAAGGTTTGGCAATCTACTTCCAAAAAAAAGCTCCATTCTATTCTGACCCACACAGGATCCTCCCTCCTATGTCCAGATGCCGTTGATATTTTACTTAAGATCATCCAACACTGATTGCAACAGCACATTGACAGGGAACTGCCAGAAGTTCTGACTGGATCCAGAAGAGGATGTGGAACAAGGGCTATCATTTCTGATGTTAGATGGACTTTGGCTCAAAGCAGAAGATACCAGAAGGATGCTTACTTGTGTTTCATTGACTATACAAAGGCATTCAACTTCATGGACCACAATAAATTATGGATAACCTTGAGAAGAATGGGAATTCCCAAACACTTCATTGTGCTCATCTGGAACTTGTACATGGATCAAGAGGCAGCTGTGGGAACAGTACAAGGGAAGACAGCGTGGTTCAAAATCACGAAAGGTGTGCATCAGTGTTGTACCCTTTCATCATATTTGCTAAACCTAGCAAATCATCATAGAGGCTGGATTATATGAGGAAGAGTACTCCATCAGGATTGGAGGGAGGCTTATGAACAACTTGGGACATGCAGATGTCACAACCTTGTTTGCTGAAAGGGAGGAGGATTTGAAGCACTTGCTGATGAAGGTCCAGCCTTGTAGCCTTCAGTGTGGATCACAGCTCAATGTAAGGAAGACTCAAATCTTCACAATGGTTCCCTGACATCTCACACTAGCAGAGGTCTGCCCGTAAAAAACTCCTGTCACTTTCTGCCCTTTTGGGGTAACATTTAGTACATTTGTGATTTCCTTGTTTGGCATTTCTCCTTCCCCAAGAGACTGTAGGCTTTCCAAGACAGGGACAGTGCCTGGCTCATTTATGATTTACTAGCACCTCCTGGCCCCTGGTATGTGGAAAGGTGAAGTGGGTCGTTGATGTCTCATGTCTGAAAGGATGGGTAACTGGTGTCAAAGCTCCTGTGACTTGTGTCTTTTACCCTCATCTGTTATGTGGACACCTGGAGTTCATGAAGGTCAAATGTGGAAAGAGCTGTCCAGATTGTCCAGGCCCAGCCTGTCATTCTACAGTCCAAATCAAGACTGAGAGAGAGAGAGAGAGAGAGAGAGAGAGAGAGAGAGAGAGAGAGAGAGCGAGCAGAAAGTAGGATCCCACTTGAAGTCAGAGTGAAGGAACAGCAGAGTTTGAGTTTGAATAGGGGTCTGGGTTTGACGCAGACCCAAGGATCAGGAGAGAGAGACTGCCCTAGTAGCAATGTCTTCTGCAGCAGCCAACAGGAGTCATCCACGATGGCTCCACATGTACAACTCTTTAAAGTTTCCAGAAGGCCATGACTCCCTGCTCACACTCTCCATGCTGGGCTCCTCCCAATATCCAGCGGGAGAGGCTGAGCCCTGAGCCTTTGTGTGTGGCTGGGGCTGCTGTTTTGCCACGTCCCTGGAGAAGAGGCAGTGCAAGTGAGGGGTCCAGAAACCAAGGCCTCAGCTTCCTGGTAATGTGCTTTGGGAAGTGTGAGTGTGTGTTATGAGAGGAGTTGTAGCATCAGCTGAGCAGGAGATGGAGGCTGAATAAGGCATGGAGGGGATTGGTGGGAGTACCAGGCTAGGAAGTTTGCCCTGGGACAGAAGGAGAGATGGTTTTGATCCAGGGGGAAGATGCTGAGAGGGGGTTTGGGAAAGGCCCCTCTGGTATGTGTACAGGGTGGATTGGTGGGCTGAGTCTGAGGCCGGGGTGGGGCATGATCATAGGCGGATTAGTTTTCTCTGCTATTGAGTGAGAGATGACAGGATGCGGGGCAAGATGGGGAGGGAGGTGTCCAGAGTGAGATCTTTAAGAATGTCACTGGCCTTCAGGCTGTGGAAGAACAATGAGCTCATAATTGTAGGAGCCATAAAAGAGCCGCCAGCCCTGGCCTGGGAATGAGCCAGTGATCCAGTCCCCCATTCTTCTTCAGTAAACCCCACCCAGAACTATGGCCACCAGGACCAGCCCGTTGGGGACTGGAGAAGAAGACAAAGTAGGACTAAGTTGTGTGCATTATGGGGAACACAGGTGGGCTGTCGGGGGGGGGTGCCATCAGAGTCACCCTTGACTAGTGGTGGTCTGTGACCTGTGAGCTTCATGTGGAGAATGCATGCCTATGATAATAAGAGCGGCTGGAGATATTTAGGGTGTAGGAGTGCGAGGCTGTGTGCACATGTACCGTAAGGATTGTCTACACCTGTGTGTGAAGCTGACTGGGTGAGACTTTGAGACCAGGAGCCCGAGACTGGGCACAGCCAAGATTGTGGGTGAACTTGTATATGAGGGAATGTGAATCCATGCGGTAAATATGAGCTTGCATGTTATGTGGGTATGTGTGTGTGCGTGACAGAAAGAGAATCTGTAAGCTGAATGTGAGTCTGTATGTAGCTCTAGGGCATGTGGCTTGTGATAATAAATCTCTAAAATGAATGGGAATACACATATGTCATTCCCGTGTGTGTGAAAATCTGTGATGTGAATGAGAATGGGAACATGTATGAGGGGGCTTGAAACATTTTGTGAGAAAATTCCATTGTCTTTTAATTCTACTGTTCCACAAACATTTTGCAGTCTCCTTATATGTGTTACTGGTGTGTGTGTGTGACTTGTGAAGTGACTGTGACGGTGAGTTTGTGAGTGTGTGAATGAGTCTGTGAGGTGAGTGTGAATGTGCGCATACCTGTCTGGTGTATTCAAGTGATCGTGTCTGTGCACTCACACTCAGCCACGAGGTAGAGGTAGGGAGGGCTATGGGAGGAAAGACCTGCTTTTTGGTGATGCCAGTTCTTGCTGTCAGATGAATTCCTGCAGCAACTCTTCTGAAACAGGGTGGAGGAAGTTGGTGTAGGAGATTGGCCTGGAAGTGAGGGCCAGCAGTCCTTCTCAGGGATCCGAGTGTCAGGCCCCCAAAGCCCTCTGAAGTTCTGGGCTCCTGGACTATGCTTCTCCTCAGTGCCCCCTCCCCCCACCCCACCCCCCTCCACTCCCCTGCACTGGTATTGCTCTGAATAGAGTGGTGCTCTGCAAGCTGCTTCCTCAGTCCCTAAGATCGCTCCTCCCCACCACATTGCTGATCCAGAGGCTGCAAGGTTGCAAAGGGGGCTCGGAGGCATTTGGAGCTAGCAGCGGCCCTGGGTGCAGGTGGAGAAGGACTTAACTGTCTGTTGGCTCATTCAGTGGGAGAGAGGGCCCAGGGGTGGTGATAAAACAAAAGACAACTCTGACTGAAGCAGGAACCTACAGGCCTGCACTGTGACCTTGAGAAAACCCTATGACAATCTTGGGTCCCAGGTTTCTCTCTATACAGTGTATGGGTTCAGCAGGGTCTCTCATCCCAAGGTCAGAAGGGAGAACAAAGTTTGTCTGATCACCCAGCTTTGCAGGTAAAACCTTGTCCAGTTGATCAAAAGTCTATCTCAGAGCTCCCGAGGGCTGAATCCACGGCTTTCAGCTCAGACTCTGCACACAACCCTTCCTGGAAGTGCTCAGTGAACCAAATGATGACATCAGTGGGGGGAAGGCTACGAGGTCTGTGAGCCAGGAGGACAGGGTTAGAGATAGGCACGGGATTAGAAGCCAGAACCACCCGTCTTTCTCACCATACCTCCTGGAGAATGAGTCAGAGATGTGGTGGCATAGTGGGTTTCAAGTTGGGCTGCTAATGACAAGGTTAATAGTTCAAAACTGCTTACTGCTCCTAGGGAGAAAGATGAGGCTTTTCCACTGATCAAGATCTACATTTCAGAAACCTACAGGGACAGTTCTACTCTGTCCTGTAGGACCACTATTGGTCAGTGTGTTAGTCCAGGTTGACTAGAGAAACAAATTCATAGACACACACATGTGCATAAGAAAGAGCTTTATATACAAAAAGAATGGAATATTGAGAAAACATCTCAGCCCAGTCCAGATCAAATCTGTAAGTCCAGTATTAGCCCATATTTCCAGTACCAGTCTTCAGACTCACGCAACACATGCAATGATGCTGAGTGTAGGAAGATCACAGCCCAGTGGGTGGAAAGTCTTGTGGATCCAGTGGCTGTGGAAGCATTTTAGCACTGGCGTGGGTGTCCACATGGCTCCTCCAGTTCCAAGGCTCTGGGGGCTATTAGCATAGCTCCATGTGTAAAGTGACCATATTTTAACATCAACTCTAAGGAGGGGGTAGGGGTAGAGGGGTATAGTCCCTTCCCATTCTCTTGCTGTTCCCTAGCTTGTTGTGCATTCTTTCCAAAAATCGGGACTTTTTAAAATACCGCGGGACTTGGGAAAAATTGTTTAAAGTTGGGACTGTCCTGCCAAAAGTGGGACATCTGGTCACTTTATCCATGTGGCTTATTAATAGCAATGTTTTGCAGGGAGGGAGGGAGTGTCCTGCTTCCAGCAAGCTATTTAATCTTCTGGGCTCCTCCAAATGAGGTCATCAAGCTGTGACCTGATTGACCAGGCAAACTCCACCCCTTCACTCTGAAGTCTCAAATTGACAACAGATTCTGTAACTACCGCAGTCAGCATGGAATCTGAGTCTTTTGCTTGCAAGCAGATACAGGGCATCCCCTGTGGGTCTAGCAATGGCCTAGAGGAGGTTCTAGGAACCAGGTGCCAGGGAAGGCTTGGGGCAATTTAATTTCAGTTTCCGTTAAATCCTCCCCATTCTCCGCAACTACTTGTCAGATGGAGGCACAGAGGCTCAGCCAGGTGGAGCAGCAAGGGCGATAAGCCCTGAGATAGGGACCTGGGTTTTGCAGAGGCCAAAAGGGCCCACTGTTGGGAGCCTGGTGATGGGCCACCTGGGGAACATTTGGCCCCAGAGCTTCCTGTCTGTGTCCCGCCTCCCCAGCTAGCTCTACCTTTTGGAGTAGACCAGTGGATTTTCACAGCACAGCTTCCTGAGAGAGCAGGATTAAGGAGAACTGCTCGGGTGGGCCAGAGCCAGGGGCCAGGGGGAGGCCGGGCGGAAACCCAAAACCTCCGCAGCTGTTTCCAGTTTGCCGCCCCGGCTGGACGGCGGTGGGTGCGCCAAGGCAGAAAGGAGGCGCATGAACCTCACAGCTCTGTGTTCCCCCTCTCCCTGTTCCCCTCCTCTGTCAGCAGCCCTTACCTTCTCTGCCTCTCTGTGTCTCAGTCAGTTAGTTTGTCTCTGATTGCTTCTCTATGTCCTGCACCAAGGAAATAGACGTGATCTCTGGGCTGTCTAAGGAGACTCAATTTTCCTGGTTGTCCCTGGAGACCTCACACTCCTGGTTGTCCCTGCTCTGAGCCCTTGGGTGCTTGGGCCAGCTACACAGTGGACACTCAACAGGGTCCTGCCTCATGCAGAGAGGCGGACACACTGGGTTCCAGAAACAGATGGAGCTCAGGGCTCAGGGCTCAGGGCTCAGCGTCAGGACGGAAGACCCTTCCTTTCTCAGCCGTGCTCTGTGCCTCCAAGCTTCAAGACCCTCATTTCCAGAGCATCTCTTCCACCTGTTTTCACTTCATGCTTCAGGGTCCTCAAACTACGGTCCGTGGGCCGCATGTGGCCCACCAAGGACATTGATCCGGCCTGCCGGGTGTTTTTGCCACCACTGCTGTCCTGCTTAGCAGCCGACTCATCCCCTGCCTGCAGTGAATTTATTCATAGTTATTATTTTCATCTATAGTCGGACCCTCTAGTGTCCGAGGGACGGTGAACTGGTCCCCTGTTTAGAAAGTTTGAGAACCCCTGGGACTCTAGACTCTCCATCAGGGTTTGAGTCAGGCAGAGGCAGGAACACCCTGCCTCATGATGATCTCAAAGCCTGGTTCCCAGAAGCCAACCCAGGAAGGCAGTTCAGATGGCAGAGCCTGGACTCCAGAGTGGGGCAGACGTGGGTGTGAAGTCTGCTTTCGTACTTCCTAGCTGCGCTGCACTGAGTAAGGTGCCTGGAGGCCCGGTGTTGGATGCAGACTAGACCTTGAGTCACGTGGGTGCTGCTCTGTCCTTCCCCAGGTCAACTCCATGTGACCCCACCACTCTCCTATCTAGTCCGTGCCGCAGCTCCCACGCTTTGTAGAATAAGACCCAGGCCTCTCTATTGATGCTCAGGTTTCCTATGAATGCCTTTCAAGTTCTCCACATATACTCTCAGGAGCTGTCTCCAGGGAGCCGAAGGGCCCCGGATTCTCCTAGGGCCAGGCTTTCCCCCAGGGGGCATCTGTCATCAAGAGCACCTTTCCCCCCACCTTCTGCATGTCCTGGGCTTCATACTATGGCAGTCACCTCTTCTGGTGTCCATTTGAGGATGAAGAGTATCGGAGTGGAGTCTGGCCTGTCAGCCTGGAGATAGTCAATGAGACCTCTGTGTGGGCGTGGTCTGCTCCTGAGAATTCTGGGAAATGTGGTCATTCCGTCTTGGAGGTGGAGACACTGTCTCTCTCAGTTCCCTTCCTTGGAGACTCTACTGACAACACTAGCTTGGAGACTCTCTAATGACAAGGCTGACTTCCTGCGAGACAGCCCTGAGGAGACGCCCCCCTCGTGCCTTGAGTTGGCTGCAACCCTACCTCTGAGGCCGGAGGAGCCCCTGGAAGAGCCCTGCCAGTGCTGAGAGGCTGACAGCGCCACTGGATCCCGAGGCATTCTACCTATCTGCTTGTGAGCATCTCCCATTCGACGTCATTGCCTGTGTCCCGTGAGTCTGAAGAAGACTTTGTAGACTGGTATCAGACATCTGGGCTCACCTCAGACTTGTGGGCTTGGACTGCACTGCGTTGAAAGGCTGTCTTCAAACTCTCTCTTATATACATATGCATGTTTATGAATTTGTTTCTCTAGTCTACCAAGACTAACACACCTCTTCTGTCCGGACGGCATGACACACTAAGTCATGTGGTGAAGAGGAGCCTTTATGTATCCCTGGAGTGAACTGTGCAATTTCCTGGAGTACCCACTTGGTGCCAGGTCCTGAGGTAGGTACTGAGGACAGAGAGGGGAAAACAGAAAGGAAACTAGCCCTGCTGTTGGGTGGCTACCGTCTGCTGAGCAGGGGGCCTACCTTCTACCTGGCAACTTGGGCGGGAGGTGCAGATCTGCCCGGGAGGGGAGCCTGGGGGAAGGTGCTCTGGAGGGCAGCTGCAGTGGGTTCACGTGCAGACCAGCGCTGGCTCTCGCTCCTCACTCCATCCACCTGCTCAGCACGATGCCCCGCCCACACCCCATCCATGCTTCACTGCCCACTTCATCCCCTTGGGTTGTGTCTTTAGATCCAGGCTCTGGTTCACAGTCCAGATGATCAGGCTGTTGGCTCCATGTCTCCGTCAGAAACTTCTGTAACAGGTCTTCCCGGCAGGAAGTTTCTGCTTACCCACCTTCACTCAGGCCCAGGAGCTCAAGACTTCTAGAAGGGACCAGATTTTCACATTGGTAAAGCAGGACGGGGGGGAGGGGTGGGGTGGGGGTGGGGGTGGAATGGGTATCTTCCCTTCCCATTCTCCCACCATTCCCTAGCTTGTCGTGCATTCTTTCCAAAGATTGGGACTTTTTAAAAAACGCTGTGGGACACAGGAAAAGTTGTTTAAAATCGGGACTGTCCTGCCAAAAGCGGGATGTCTGGTCACTTTAGGGCCGCCTGGGCCCCGGTAGGAGTTTTGCTTTTGGTACTTTCTAGCTTTAAAGCGTCGCACAAGTTCCCTTAACCTTTTTTTTTTTTTTTAGACATCACTGCCCTGGTAGTGGGAGTAGGAGGCCCAGCCTTTGCTCCTGTGAGCGGGAATTGAACCTCCATCCCAATGGGCCGCAGTCCCGCGCACAACCACTAGCCACCGGGGCTCCCTTAACCTTTTTAAGCTTCAATGTGCTGTTCCAGAGAGAAGGGGATAAAGAAGATACAAACGAACAACGTTTCCCGAACTTCAACTGGCATCGAGAGCAGCCGGCAGGCGCGGTAAACTACAAGACCAGGCCTTACTCTCAGACATTCTGCAGTAGGTGTCACATATAAGGTTTTGTGTCAACTTGCCTGAATTCTCAGAGATTTGGCAGTTATATGAAAACAAGACAAAATTTTTACCCCTAACCACACTATTATCAAGTTGATTCTGATGGATAAGCAGCCCTCTGCAGGGCTGTGGGTTCAGATTCGTCCCTCTCTCCTCCTAGAATGATGGGGAGGACAAAACTGACGCTGCTGGAAAACCCATCTCACTCTCACTGAGCACATCATTAAGACATGGAAAGATGGTAGTAATGGCAAAGATGTGTCTATAAAGGAATGTGTGTCTATGTGCACATGTGCATACTTATGCAGATACACAATTCCTTTAAGGAGATAATACTCAAGAACGCAAACTCTAGGGACCCTATTGGACAGGGCAGAACCAGTGCCTGAGTTTCTGAGACTGTAACTCTTTGCCAGAGTATAAAGTCCTGTCTTTCCACTGAGGAGTAGCTGGTGGTTTATAATTACCAGTCACAGTGTGATCAGAACCCAATTCATCAGCACTCATGCCACCAGTAGTAGCTACTGCTGCTACAAAACCTGAGGCCTTGCTACCTGCCTGGTGAAATATGTGAGCCTCATTTGAGCTTCAGCCAACTCCTGCTGTAACTGCCATTACCACCACCATGTTACAGAGGAGACTACTGAGGCACAGAGAAGTTAGGTCATTTGTTCCAGGTCACCCAGCGTCTGAGAACCAGAGGCCTACTTTCTGTTCCCAAACTCTTAACCACGGTTCATTGGTGTTTCAGAATTCCCCCCAACCTTGCCATCCTACCCACCCAGCCCTTAATCGTTACTTGTG
>PVJH01014776.1:0-48236 GCA_004026705.1 Nesogale talazaci | reverse complement strand
TTTGTGGCTTTGTTTTGTTCCTGTTACGGATCTGTTGTGTTTGCCCCGCAATATGGGGTTCATCCCACACTTTCTCTGTGCTGTGTGCCCCCAGTATAGTCCTCTGTCACAGTATGCTCCAGTACGGGGACAACATGTTGTGAACTGTTGTTGGCCCTACAGTCATCTCTGTGCCTTAGTAGTTCCATAACGGAATGTTGTCCTCTGGACTTCGTGTGCCAATATGGGATCTAGACCTACCATTCCATTCTCTTTTTCCTTCTTGGTTTGTGTCTGTGTGGCCATGATATGTTGACGCCTCACCCCAACCTGTAGGTTTAGTGTTGTTCTCTGTCCCATAAACTTCTAGGGAGGGGGTTGGTTTGATTCTGGTTGGGGCCAGCCCTGCAGCTCATTTTTTTCATGCATTTCTCTTCATGATTATGTTGCCTTTGTGGTTTGGTGCATCCTATTGGGGTCTGTATGCACAGTCCTGATTCTGTGAAGATATAACCAATAATTTTCCCCTGGGTGGCTTAGTGCCCTCCTCCTCCTGTGCCATCTTCTAACTCTCATCCTCACCCCCTTTTCTTCCTTTCCCTTCCCCCCTTTCCTCTAATTCTCATGTTAGATTAGCATGTACCTCTGTGGGTTTGGTCTGAGCTCCACCCAACTGCCCGTACCTCAATCCATAGATTGTGAGATAAGTACCTTTTATTTTATACCTACTATGCTGGTTATACTTACCTCAGAGGACTCATGTTGTACTTGGCCTTTTGTGATTGGATGGCTGACTTAGCTTAGCATAATTTATACATAGTAGTCCATTGTGCGTATGTGCCAGAGTTTACTAATCCACTCACCTATTGATGGAAATTTAGATAGTTTCCAGCTCTTTCTGATTGTGATTTGTGCCACAATAAACATTAGCGTGTAGACAACTGGTTGTTGTCTAATTTTTTTTTTTTTTACCTCTTCTGGGTATATGTCCAGTAGAGGGATAGCTGGGTTATAAGGTAGATCAATTTCCATTTGTTTTAGAGATCGCTAGATGGCTTTCCACAGAGGCTGTACATATCTATACAAGCACCAGTAGTGGAGGAGATTTCCTGTCTTGCCACATCCCCTCCAATATTTGGTACTCTCTGATTTCCTGATTTGGGCTAACCTCAAGGGTGTTAGGTGGTATCTCATAGTTGTTTTAATTTACATCTCTCCGATAGCTATCAACGGGAGCTTTTCTCATACACTTATTGGTCATATGGGTCTCCTTCACAATGAAGCTTCTTTTCAGTTTTTTTGTTCACTTCCTCAGGGGGTTAACTGTTTTTCACTTTCTGCAGGCCATGAGGGGCATGTAGATTTGAATAATAAGCCCTTTGTGTATTGTGTCATTGCTAAAAATCTTCTTCCAGTCTATGGGATTCCTTGTTACCTGGTAAAAAATCTTTTGAGGCACACAGGTTTGTTATTCTTAGTAGATCCCACTTGTCAATTTCAGGTTATCTGTGTGTGTACCCTTCCCTATTGTAGTTAGTCTATGCACTCCCTGCGCCAAAGTTCTTAGGTTTGTCCCAATTCCTTCATTAATGGTCCTGATAGTTTGGAGTTCACTTTTAGTCTGTGATCCACCTTGAGTTTGTCCTTGTGTATGAGGTGAGATGTACATCTTATTTCAATTTTCTGCACATGGATATCCATTGTTTCCTGCATCTTTTGTTAAAGAGGATATCTGCCTCCCACTTGATGCTTTGGGGTCCTTTTCAAAAATCAGTTGTCTATATGCTGATAGTTTTACTTCTGGGATTTCTGTTCTGTTCCATTGGTCTGAGTATCTGTTATTATTGCCATTACCATGTATGTGTGTTCTGACCACTGCGGCTGTGTAGTGGGTGTTAAAGTCATGTAAAGTGAGCTGTCTGACTTTGTCCTTCTTCTTGAGGAGTTCTTTGCTATTTCTGGACTTCTTCCCTCTCCATATGAAATTTGTGGTCAATTTTTCCAGTTCTTTGAAGAAAGTTGCTGATATTTGAATCAGAATAGCATTAAACTTATAAGGTGCTTCAGTTAAGTTTGTCCTCTTTACTATGTTGAGTCTTCCAATCCATGAATATGGGATGTTCTGCCATTTATGAGGTCTCTTTTGGCTTTCTGTAATAGGGTTTAATAGCTTTCCTTGTATAAGTCTTTAGTTTTTTTAGTTAAATATATTCCTAGATATTTCCATTTGTTTTTTGCTATTGTGAAGGGAATTGCCTTCAGGATCTCTTCTTCCATGCTCCTGTTTGATATATATAGCAACCTGATAGACTTCTGTTTGTTGATCCTATATCCTTTCACTCTTCCATAATCTTCTATTGCTATAACTATTCCTGTTGTGGACCTTTTAGAATTTTCAATATACAGAATAATGTCATCTGCAGATAGTGATAATTTCACTTCCTCCTCTCCCAATTGGATACCTGTAGTGTAGTTTTGCTGTCTTATTCTGTTATCTAGGACCTCTAGTACAATATTGAATAGAAGTAGGACAAGAGGCATCCTTGTCTGGTCCCCTTTTTCAGTGCAATTGTTTTGGTCTTTTCTTCATTGACTATAATGTTGGTTGTTAGTTCTCACAGATAGCTCATATTAGCTTGAAGAATTTACCCTACATTTCTATCTTCATGAATGTCTTAATTAGGAGTAGGTGTTTGATGTTGTCAAATGTTTTTCTGCATTTATTGATTTTTTGGGGGGGACATCACTGCCCTCTGGTGGGAGTGGGAGGCCCAGCCTTGCTCCTGGAGAGCTGCTGCTGGGTTTGAACCGCCAAGCCAGTGGACCGCAGTCCCACACTCAACCACTACGCCACTGGGGCTGAGGGGTTGATATTTATTGATATTATCATAAGGTTCTCATACTTTTTATTGTCAATGTGGTGCATAATGTGGTGCATAATGTTGATGGATATTTTTGGGTGCTATATCATCCCTGCATTCCTGGGATGACTCCTACCTGATCGTGGTGGATGATATGTTTTATATACTTTTGTATTCTATTGGCCAATATTTTGTTAAGGAATTTTGCATCTATGTTCATTTAAGATATCATTTTGTAGTTCTCTATACCTGTGGGATATTTGACCTGTTTGGTTATCAAAGTTATTTTGGCTTAGTTGAATGAGTTTGGGAGCTTGCTGTCCTTTTCTACACTCTGGAATATTTTGTGGAGGATTGGTGTCAACACTTCCCTGAATGTTTGGAATAATCCCCCTGTGCAGTCAACTGGTTGGGGGCTTTTTTTGTTGTTGGTAGCTTCTTGATACCATATCTATTTTTTCTTTCACTATGGGTTTGCTAAGATGATTGATCTCTGCCTGGTATAATGTAGGGAGGGAGTGTTTTACCAAGTACTTATCCATGTTTTTGAATTCATTAAAATACAGCCCTTCTTAGTATTTTGTGATTACCCAGTTAATCTCATTAGGGTCTGCTGTGATTTCCCCTCATCCTGCCTATTGATATTTGCTCTTTTCTTTCCTTGGTTAGGTTTGTTAGCTGTATGTCAATTTTGTCAATCCTTTCAAAGAATCAGCTTTTTGCTACATTAATATTTTACATCATTCTTTTTTCTTCCCACTGATTTAATGTTATATTGATTTTATTGTTTCTTTTCTTTTGCTATTGGAGGGGTTGTTATGTTGACCCTATTCTAGTTTCTGGAGGTTTTCTGATAGTGTATCAGTCATAAGCCTCTCTACTTTTTTCCATATATGCATTTATTGTTATCAGGCTTCCTCTGATAACTGCCTTCATAGTACCTCATAAGTTTTGCTACATTCTATTCTTGTTCTCATTAGTTTCTAGAAACTTCCAAAGTGCCTTTCTAATCTGGACCAGGACCCATTCATGTCACAGAAGATCATAGTTCATCCTCCAATTGTTTGCACTTGCTTTTCTGGTCATCCTTTTATTAATGTCAAGCTTTATGGCGTGGTCATCCAAGAAAGACTTCTGACTAATCTTTATGTGTTCAAATTTACTCAGGCTTGACTTGTGTCCCAGTTTGTGGTCTATTCTCAAAAATGAGCCTTGTGGACTTGAGAAAAAAACGTGAATTTCTTTTTCCATTTGGATGGAAAATTATAAATGTGTATCAGTTCCAGTTGTCTAATTGTATTGCCAAGCCCTATAAACTCCTTGCTGAGCTTCTTTCCCAGTGATCTATCTTTCTCTGATAGCATTATATCAAAGTTCTTTACTATGAATGTTGTGATTTTTTTTTTCATCTTTTGAATTGTTTGGCAAATTTCGGTCATCCATTGTAGGGGGCATAAATATTCAAAATACTTGCTGTTTCCTAGTTTACTGACCCCTTGAGCATTATATGGTGTCCTTTCTTGTCTCTTTTAATGGTTTGAATATTGTGGTCATTTTGTTGGAGATAAGATTTTTAAAAGTTGCATTTTTTTAAAGTTGCATTTTGCCTGGTATATATTCCACCAGCCTTTTATTCTTAGTTTATTTTTTGTCTGTGTGCTTGGGATATGTCTCGCAGGTAACAGATTGTTGGGTTATGTTTTCCGAACCAGGTCTCAGCGTTTTTCTTTTAATGTAAGAACTAAAGCCTTGGGAATTCAGAGCTGTTATCATGATGTGTGGATTCATTGTTGTTACCTTATGTCTTGTGTTTTGAGTGCTTTTCTGAAAACTTGGAAGAGTTATCTGGTTAAGACATCTGGTCCTGGAATATTTTTGTTTGGAAACATTTTTTATTTATTTATTTATATCTTATTTTATTATTCTTTTTTAGGCATCACTGCCCTCAGGTGGTGGGAGTAGGAGGCCCAGCCTTTGCTCCTGATTTTATTATTATTTTTTTTGGAAACATTTTTTATGACCTGACCTATTTCTTCCATTTATATAGCTCTGTTGAAATTTTTTATGTCTGTGTGTTTTAGTTTGGGTAGCTGGTGTGTTTGTAGAAATTTGTCTATTTTATGTAGGTTTTCAAATTTGTTGAAGTACAGTTTTTCATAATAATGACTTTTTTTTTTTTTTTGGTTGGGGGCATCACTGCTCTCCGGCGGTGGGAGTAGGAGGCCCAGCCCCACTGCTGGAATTGAACCTCCATTCCAGTGGGCCGCAGTCCCGTGCACAACCACTACGCCACTGGGGCTCAGCCCCAATAATGACTTTTTGTTTCATTTGATTCTGCTGTGATATCACACTCTTCAACTCTAATTCTTGATATTTTCATTTCTTTTTGTCCCTTTGTTAAATTTGCCAAAGAATATAAAATTTTATTTGTATTTTCAAGGAACCAACTTTTTGTTTTGTTGATTTTTCTATTGTTTTTTGGTTTTCCAATACATTTATTTCTGTTCTAATCTTTTTAAAAAAATAATTTTATTGGGGGCTCATACAACTCTTATCACAATCCATACATCCATCCATTGTATGTCAAGCATATTTGTACGTTTGTTGCCTTCATCATTCTCAAAACATTTGCTTTCTACTTAAGCCCTTGGTATCAGCTCCTCATTTTTCCCCCTCCCTCTCCACTCCCCAGCTCTCATGAATTCTTGATAATTTATAAATTATTATTATTCTGTCATCTCTTATGCTGTCTGATGTTTCCCTTCACTCACTTCCCTGTTATCGGTACCCCAGGAAGGAGATTATATGTAGATCCTTATAATTGGTTTCTCCTTTCTTCCCTTACCTTTCCTATACCCTCCCAGTATCACAGGCCCTGAGGGATCATCTGTCCAGGATTCTCCATGTTTTTGGTTCCTATCTGTACTAGTGTACATCTTCTGGTCGAACTGGATTTGTAAGGTAGAATTGGGATCATGATAATGGGAGAGAGGGAGCATTGAAGAACTAGAGGAAAGTTATACGTTTCATTATTCTGGTCTAATCTTTATGATTTTTTTTCTTTTGGTAGTTGAAGGGTTATTGTGTTGCTTTTGTTCTAGATGTTGAAGATCTGGGTTAAGATAATGATTTTGTTTTGTTTTGTTGGCCTCTATTTTCATGTACCACATTTATCTTTTTTTATATCATTCACATTTGCATTGATTAAATTTGTTTTAGTTGTCCTTCAGCCATCACTTTTCTGCCAGTTTATTATAATGTACTGGCTTGAGTGTTGCTGTGATGCTGGGTTATATGTCATTAGTATTTTTAAATGCTAGCAAACTCATCAAAGATGAATAAATTTCAGCGGAATAAGAACAGGCTAAAAAGAAGGAATAGACTCTCTGTTTTAGTAGGATTAGACACCCAAAACCTTATGAATAGCAGCAGAACACTGTCAAATTCTTGAAGATAATTCCCCAAATAAGAGTAGTTTGAGAAAAACAAAATATTATTTCTTTCTCATGTAGCAGTTTAAGGATAAACCAGCTATGCATAATATGATAGGCCCATGATGTCAAGGACAGGATATCATCTATTTTGTTGCTTATCTTTCTTCACCAAGTGACTTCCATGTTTTTGCCTAAGTAGGCTTCTTGAGTTCTTGCTTGACTTTCCATTTTCCAGCCACTGGGAAGAAGCAAAATGAGAAAAGGAGAGCATGGTCAATTTCTTTAAGAATACAATTTAGGAGTTATAAAGATTACCTTGACTCACAACCTCTTGACGAGAACTTCATCACATTTTGAAAGCTTTCTTTAAAAGAGCTTGGAAATCTTTATTCTGGGTAACCATGTGCCCAGATTCAATTCTGAACCTCCATTCCTTAAGAATGAAAGTGGGATGGATATTGACAAGGGTTACCAGCCTCTGTTACATTCAACTGGAATATAAATCAGATTTCTCTAAAAAATCGAATGTCTATAACCCTACAGTAATGAGTTATGTTCACTTCTAAATTTCCCTCAGTAGATCTGAAATTATTTTTATCACCCAAGTACTCAAACTAAAGATATAGCTAGCTCTTTGGAAGTCAGTGAATGTTAAAAAATAATCCTTTAAGAAGCGGGCGTCTGTTACTCTCTACAACAAATCATATAATTTAATATTTTGTTGAAATCAAAGATGAACTCTTCCAGTGTCCAAAGGAATTTTATTTCTTGATATATGTGGAAAAATTATAATAAGGTCATGAGTTAGCTGGGGAAGTTACAACTGAGTCTGCCTCATTCAAAGTTTAGACTCTTTTTCCTGTAAATCTCTTTACTGACAGCAGAGCAAAACAGAACAAAAGCTTTTATTTTGTCAAATATTTTCATGTATTATGATAAAAAAGACAGTTAAATATAAAAAAGTTCAAAGATGACTCTAGAGTTAGAAATATCCCATGCAACTGTAACTTTTCCTGTACAGAAAAAAATGGCTATAAAGGGAAATGACTAATTTCACAGCTTGTGGAGGGAAAGTATACAATGGAATTGGAACATCTTGCAATGCCAGAAATAAATGAAGTAGCCGAAAAGTGATATAGTATCATTTTGAAAGGACACATAAACAAACTGGAAGGGACATCAATGAATAAATCTGGGAAAATTTAGCAATATACCAATTGCTTTATAAACTAATTAAAACTCATGAAAATATGCATGAGTTCCTAATAATATGAATAAGTAAATGGGGGGGCGAAAGAGGCTACCTTTTTGCTTTCAGCAGAATTCCACTTAATAAATGCAGAAGCAATGAGGTTAATAATAATAAATCACTATTTTATAAACACCTTGGTAATACATATTGTAGGCAAGAATCAATAATGGATGCTAAAATATGTTTGTGAAAACTTGATAAGAAACAGGATACTTGAAGTCTTAAAGTATCTCTTTCCACACTAGGGGAATCTGTCCAGTGAGGACATCTGCTAGAAATCTGTCTTAACTTAGAAATTAAAGTTGACATCACCTGTAATGAGACATATTGACATCATGCTATTTCAGATAAGATGCAGAGAAGAACACAGCACAACTCCAGTGGTAGTTTTACCAAACTTTCATAACCTGACTTTTATCATGAGGAAACATCAGATAAACAAAAAAATGAGAAAACAACATGCAAATAAATTGCCAATGTACTTAAAAATGTTAGGGCAAGAAAGACAATGAAAAGCTGCAGAACTTTCCCAGACTTGAGGCAACAATGGATATAACTAAGTGCAATGTGGAATCCTGGACAAGTTTTCAGACCAGAAAAATGACATTCTTGGGATAATTGGTAAAATTAAAACAGGGACTGCTGGCATGGTAGTCATATCTGACCTCCTCTGGCCACACAAGGGGAAAGAAGGATCTAACTACACACAAGCCCAAGGCTGATTCCAAAGAGGCAGAAGTCAGACATGCCTGCACCCTCCAAATGTCTTTACCCTTTCTGACACCAACCACACCTTCCATGGTACTCTAAGTTTGTAAAATTTGCAATGACCTCACAGAAATCACAGGCATTACTCAAGATTATGGGGAATTTTTAGGGATGCTAATAGGTTACAAGTAGAATCAGAAATGTTAAGGAGATTGTTGGCTTTATAAACAGTGGAATTGCAAAATTGGCTAATCCCCTCAATGGAGTCCTCTACATCTTACTTGCATATGTCCACCAAGTCATTTATTTGATGAAAACTACAAAGACTATGCATAGAAGAGTCATACCAAATAATTTCACTTCACTGCACCAATAGAATAGTTAATAAAAATAATATCAAATGCTAATTTCTTGTTTTCGATAAGTGTACTACATTAGGCAAGATAGTGCCATTTGAGGGAGTTGGGTGGAGGTACAGGGAATCTTAGTACCATTTTTGTGAATTTTTTTAATGATTTCAAAACAAAGGTAGGGGAATGAAAAAGAATGGTAAGCAGGTTTAAGTAGTATAGTTTTGTTTTCCTTACAGGTAACTGAGTTGGATCTTGAAAGCATTCTGATTATGTTTACATATCTTATTAGCTAAGCATGTGGCCTATACAACATATTCATCTTTTTAAGTTTAGTAACCAGAGCTAAAGGCAATGGTACTGCTATGATACTCCTTGGGAAGAAATACTGTTTTGTTTCAGATACTCTTTAATGACAGTCACTGGACTTTATCCATCTTTTAACTACAGAGCCATACTAGGTCAATGTTTTCTGAGGAGTGTATATGGTGACCTTATGATCTATTCTCTTAAAAGAAGAGAGCCTTTAAGTTTTGCTAGGGATGGCTTTTATGTGGTTTATCCCAACTCATATGATTATTTTAAAAAAACTGTTCTATATGATTTTGTTTTCTATTCATTATCAGAATCTAGTGATTCCTCTATAGTGCAGGAAAGATTTGACCCTGGAGTGCTTAGGCATGGTTGGAGCTACATAATCAATACTGGAGTAATCACATTGAATTCCATGAAGATCCTTCCGGAAGAAAACTTCACCAATGCCTTAGTAATCCAGGAGAGAGGCAAATCTGAGTACCGTAAGATGTCAATTAGGATTTGTCTTCCATCAAAAACTCATTGGAGAACAAGAATATTTTAAAGAAAATGATAATGTTGCATTTCTGAATTCTATCATATGTATTTATCATAATTTTATTGATATCATTTTGTTGATCATGATGATAATTGATCATGATTGATAATATATCATGATTTTATTGATATCCTCTACCCACAAGGGTAGAATCTTTTCACCCTGGAGAACATGATGCATCTAAAGTTAAATAAAAAAATCTTTTCTGAATTATCGCTTTCCAATATCTCTGTTACCATCTATATTTGGAAGCTGGCTCTTGAATCTTTCTTTTCCTTCAATGTTCGGTAATTCTATGAGATTGCTTTATTTTGACTCCAGATTTCATAAAGGATGTTTTCTCTGCTAATTTTATAATAAATTGGTAACACTTAAATTTTAATATTATAACATTCTTCACAGTTTCTTGGTCATAGTAGTTATTTTTGGAAGTAACAAATATTTTCTTAAGGTTTTTCAAAATTTATCAGGGCATACCATCTCTAAAGGTATTTTATTACAATTAAATAACAATATAGATTTTGTTTTCACTATCTGATCAAACATATCTGACTTAAAACAACCTGAGAATTTATATTTTCCCTCAGTGGTTTTCCTGTTATTTCCTTTTAGCCACTCCCAAGAGTGAATGTTTTATGCTATTAATTTACAGAAGTTATCTGTAATCATATGAGTCATTATAATATCTATTTCTCAGATGAGAAAACTGATATTCAAAGAGGTTATATAACACCTAGCAAGATGTCACCTTAGTCTACAAGAGTGAAAGCTTGTGATTATTTTAGCATGTCCTGATCTCTAAATCTCATATAATTTCTAATAGATTCTATCTTATAAATATCTGTTTCCTTCAGAATCATATTCCTTTGAAAATCTATCAAAAGAGATCAAAATAGGAAGAACGTGCTCAGATTGAGGTCCATTAGGTCTTGGCCTAATTTTTAGGCCTTCTGGAATTATTGTAGACCTTAAAAAAGGTACAATGCCAGAAACAAAAGCAAACCCACTGCCATGGACTTGATTCCAACTCTTAGTCACTCTACAGTTTCCAATATTGTACTCTTTACTGGAGCAAACAGCTTTATCTTCCCCTCAATGAACAACTAGTGGATTTGAACCACTGCCCTTGCAGTTGTCAGCTGAATGTTTAATTCATGGCTCTACAAGCAATGTTTCACAAATTACATCTTTAGTCATGTCCAATGGGTAACATAGCTCAAAAAACAGAAGCCACCCCCCCCTATATGTTGTTTGAAGAGTTGATCCAGCAAATGGCATTGGATAGACCACATCAGCTTTAGTTTCTTAGACATAGTGTTTAACTATATTTTCAGCTGTTAAGGTTTACTGGTTGATTAATTTGTCATCCTAATATTAACTATGTGAAGAATTCAGACCCACAAATTACAGGTTAAGACAAACAAAAGGTAAAACTTACCTAAAAAAGGATTAGGTATTAAAAGAGAAGTTGTATTTGGACGTATGGTGGCTAGTTGGTTACATGTTGAACAGCCAAACAAGATCAGTGGTTTGACACCCCCTCCCCCGCCCCCGCAGTTACTTTTCACCTTTAAAAAGATTTAAAGGTTTGGAAATCCAAAGGGGGAAGTTCTTCTCTGTCTTCTAGGGTTACAATGAGTTAGAATACATTAGATAACAGCTAGTTTTTATTTTTGGCAAGGGAGACTGCAATTTATACAGAGTTTACAAGTTGGATGTTACAGAGCCAGAAGACAGCTTGAGAAGGGTAGGGGAAAAAAAAGAAAATTGAAAAGGCACATATATAGAAGGTGTGAGGGAAAATTTGCGTGTCAGAAATTTAAGACTTTATAGCATTTTTCATCAATATTTTGAAGATCTAAATTTTCCTTCTTCAAATTATGCAGTGTTTCAGAACACATTTTAATATGTAGACATCAATGGATAATTCATGTGAAATGCTTTAGAGGTGAAGTTGACTCCAAGGTTCTTTATAAGAAAAATCCTAATCTTTTAAGAATTTTAAGAGCTTCTGTATCCAGCTGGAGAACCAGTGCTATCTTATCACAAGACTGGAACATTTTACTTTGAATAAAGGAATTTGAATTCTGGCAGGTCCATTTTAGAACCCTTGAATCCCTATTTATTGTACCCAACTCACAATCACTCAGTCCATCACAACTCATAGTGACTGTATAGCGGGGATTCTCAAACTATGTCCCGTGGGCCACATGCGGCCTGCCAAGGACATTTATCCAGCCTGCCAGGAGGTTTTGCCGCCACTGCCTGTCCTGCTTAGCAGCCAACTCGTGCTGGGTCTGCCGTGTGCATGTGTGGAATGTGTGCCACATTCTCCGACTTGCCTCCTCCTTTCTGTCTCGCAACTACTCCTCTCAGTCTCGGGCGTGATTGCACAAGTCACAAGTATGCCTGTGCAGAGCCTGCTGCTGCCTGAGGACAGCACTAAGAACAAGTTAGGATTTTTTTTTTGGAGTTAGGAGGTCTATTTTTAATTTTCTTTTTAATTTTGCAGTTAGTAGCACCATTCTTTTTTGAAGTTAGGCAAGCCTTTAAAAAAAGGTGGTTAGTTGATTGGGGGTGGTTTCTGGGAGGGGGGGGTTGTTGCATCACAGTGATAAAGCAAATAGCATTCATTGCTAATGCAAATTGTCAATACTCAGCGGTAATTCGAGGCTGCATTCATTGATGGACACTGATCAGACTGCATTGATGGTCAGTGCAGTCTATATGTCTCTGTGTGGGTAAATATATATATGATTTGGAATCCCTAGGAAACAGTGATATCAAGAAAGAGAAAAATTGACTCAGAGTGTAGGATATTGAAAGAACAGTGGACTTATAATTACTTTTTCATGAAGTACAAGGAAAGAGCTGTGTGTTTGATATGCTAGACACTATATTCTGTGTTCAAATTTGCTTCAATTTGCTTCAACACTATCAAACTCAACATAAAGATAAATATGATTGGTTGGAGAAGTGAGAAAAGATAAAATATAAAAATTGAAAAATACATTGACAGCTCAGCAAAATACTTTTGTGAAGCCGAAGCAGCTAAATATTTCATCACTGCGAACAAGTTGTCAAGCTGCTAAGCTAATAGTGTGCACTGGCAGATCATTTGTAGAGGGATAATTTGTACAGAATGCCTTCTTTCTGTTGCCAAAGAGATGTGTCCAGAGAAGATTGATTTACTTAGTACAGTGAGTGTTTCAGGACCTACAATTAAACGAAGGATTGAAGAAATGGGAGACCATTTGCATCAGCATTTGTAAAACTCCGCAAAAATACTTTTTCCTTGGCACTCAAGGAAAGAGTAATGATGTTTGTGATTCTGCACAACTTCGAATTTTTATTCATTGGATGATTGACTATTTCAAAGTCACAGAAAGCTTGCTGCACTGCAAAGCATCAAAGGAACAACTAAAGAAGAAGATATTTATGGAAAGATATGCCAAACTGTGAATGGGTTGGAGCTGGACTGGGCTAAACTAGCCAGTGTGATAACTGATGGTGCTATTAGCATGGTAGGTCTAAGAAAGGAGTAATTGCTCGCATTAACCAAGAGATGGACAAATACAACCATTCTCATCCAATAGCCATAAACTCCCTCATCCGCCAACAAGCGCTGTGTAATAAATCACTGAAGTGGGACTCTGTTTGAAAATTGTGGTACCTTGTGTTAACTTCATTAGAGCTAATGCAATAATGCACAGACAATTTCAGGAATTTCTGTCTGAGCTAAATGTTGCCTATGAAGATGTTCTGTACCACACACAGGTCTGTTGGCTGACTTGAGGGAGAGTTTTGAAACATTTCTATGACTTACTTCCACAGATTACAGCTTTCTGCTTTCAAAAAAGAAAGAAGTACCAGAACTCAAAGATGCAGAAAGGAAATGACATCTTGCCTTTCTGACAGATGTACAGAACTACTCAACAGTTTCAATTTGCAACTTCAAAGTAAGGGGAAGCTCATCTGTGACATATAATCACATGTGAGAGCATTTGAAGTGAAATTAGGCCTCCTCATCAAACAAGTGAAGGAGGAAAATTTCTGCCATCCCCCCACAACTCAAAATCTGTTAGTGGAAAAACCGTTGGTTGCATTCCCAAACAAAATATGTGTGGATTCATTGCAAAAGGAGTTCCAATTTAGATTTAAAGAACTTCATCTCTATGAACAGGACATACAGCTTTTCAATAGCCCATTTACTATTGACATTGAAAATGTGGATACAATTTACCAAATGGAACTATCTGAACTACAGAATTGTGACTCTCCGAAAGACGCATTCAAGTCAAACAGCCTTCCTAATTTCTATGCATCTCTCCCCTCTGAAACATAGCCTAATCTCAGGAACCATGCACTCAGAAGTGGCAACCATCTTTGGCTGCACTTATGTCTGTGAACAGACTTTTTCCAGAATGATGAAATCTCCAACCAGATCTAGACTAACTGATGGACACTTGCATCACTTGTTATGACTATCAGTGACAAATATGGAACTGGACATTAACCATCTCATTAGCCAAAAGCAGGCCAATAGTCTCCATTGAAATACCAGTAAGTTTGTTGATAGAACTTTACTTGTTCTTCATTTGAAATATTGTATTTGTTCCCATTTTGCTTGTTTTTTTTTTACTTCAAAATAAGACATGTACAGTGTTAGGAACAAATAGGAATTTGTTCATAGTTTTACTAAATATTTAGGTCAAGTTATATTTCACAAGGTGCCCTTTGATCCAAAGATACATTTGAGCATTACAAATTACATTAACTTGGAACTTTCCTCCAGTGTCACTTCACCTTTATTAAGAACAGACAATGATTCCCATTTATTGTCTTAAAAGGGGGCCAAAAATTGGAATTACTATACAATAAATAAGGACCCTGGGTGTAGTTCCGTGTGTAGGCTAACCAGAGAATCAGCTATTTGGGCCCATCAACTGCTGTACCAAAGAAAGATGAGTCTTTCTGCTCCAATAAATATTTACAGCCTCAGAAACCACCAAGAAGTTCCACTCTATCCTATATAGCAGGAGTCCTCACACTTTTTTAAACAGGGGGCCAGTTCACTTTAGACCATTGGAGAGGCAGGCTATAAAAACAACAATAACTGTTTTTGTAAAAAAAAAAATCATTTTATTGGGGGCTCTGACAACTCTTATAAGATTACATTCATCAATTGTATCAAGCATAGTTATACATATGCTGGCATCACCATTTTCTTAACATTCACTTTCTGTTTGAGTCCTTGGTATCAGCTCCTCTTTTTTTCCTTCCCTCCTCCTTCTCACCTTTGTGAACTCTTGATAAATTATGAATTACTATTATTTTCAAATCATACACCAACTGCTGTCTCCCTTCACCCACATTTATTACCCATCCCCCTAAGGGTGGAGGTGTGATGGTGGTGGGGAGGATTACATGTAGATCATTTGTGATTACATGTGATTATATGTGATCGGCTCCCTCTTCCTCCCCTCCTGCCTCCACTGTCTCTTTCTATCCTTTTGGTATGGTATACTTCCATTTCTTTTCCTGAGGATTTATCTGAGCTGGATTTCATGTGTTGTGAGCTCTTATCTGTACCAGGGTACTGGTCTAGTCAGCTGGAAAGCCAGGACTGGGGTCATGATAGTGGGGGGTGAGAAAGCTTCAAAGAACCAGAGGAATATTGCAAGTTTCATCGATGCTATACTGTGGCCTGATTGACTTATGTCTTCCTTGTGACCCTTTTGTGAAGGGATTTCCTACAGCTTATAGTTGGGCTTTGAGTCTCTGCTCTGATCCCCCTCATTCTCCACAATATGTTTTGCTGCTGTTGTTTGAAGTCTTCAGGTTCCTGTTACCTGATTCCTTCAACACATCATGATTGTACATGCTGATGTTCTTCTTGCATGTAAACTTGTTACTTCTCTGCTTGATGGTCACTTGTTTAATTTTAAGCCTTTAACACCCCAGACACCATATCTCATGATAGCTGGGCACTATCAGTTTCCTTCACCACATTTGCTTTTGCACCTATTTTTTCTTCGGTGATTGTGTTGAGAGGGTGAGCATCACAGAATGGCAGGTTGGTAGAACAAAGTGTTCTCTACGCCCTCCTCATTGTTGATTTCAATTTCCTAGTTATTCCCCTATCTGTGGCTTTGTTGGTCACCACTCTTTTATCCTGCCTCCTTCTCCCCCAAGTTCCTCAGAAGCCATCTGTCCTGTTGCTTTCTCCTAGGGCTTAATTCCCATAACTATCTTATATGGGTAAATGGAACAACAATAATAGAGAGAGAACAAAAAGAAAATAAAAGATTAAAAAAAAAGAGAATCAAACAAAACAGGGTGAAAAGCTAGCAAAAAAAGTAAAAAAGATACATAATTTCAGGTCTTTCTGTTGACTCTTATGATTATCTCTCTTTTGTGACTATAGCCCTTTTGTGAAGGGCTGTCCTACAGCTTATAGTTGGGCTTTGAGTCTCTGCTCTGATCCCCCTCAATCTCCACAATATGTTTTGCTGCTGTTGTTTGAAGTCTTCAGGTTCCTGTTACCTGATTCCTTCAACACATCATGATCATACATGCGGATGTTCTTCTTGCATGCAAACTTGTTACTTCTCTGCTTGATGGTCACTTGTTTAATTTTAAGCTTTTAAGACCCCAGACACCATATCTCATGATAGCTGGGCACTATCAGGACCAGTTTCACTGGTCCTGGGGGGTTCAGGAGACTGCTCTTCCCAGCCTGAAGTTTGTTCTGGGGCTTCTTAGGAGTTTTGTGGCTTGGCTTTGCTCCCACTGCTGGTCTGTTATGTTACCTTCTTGGTTCGCCCCACTGTGGGTTTTGTCAGACCGGACATGCTTCCCACCATGTTTCTCCAGGATTACCCTCTGTTACGGTATGCTCCAGCGAGGGGGCTTCATATCTCAAACAGTTGTTGGCGCTACAGTCCTCTCTGTGCCTTAGCAGCTCCATGCAGGGCCACCATCCTCAGGCTTTGTGTGCCAGCATAAGGTCTAGTCCCTTCTCTCTCCTTTTTTCTTCTTGGTTTGCTTCTGTATGAACCTGGCAGACTGACTTCTCTCCTTAACCTATAGGCTTAGTTTTATCCTCTGTAGCACATATTTCTAGGGTGGTGGTGGTGTTAGTTTGGGTCTGATTGGGGCTGGCCCTGTAGACCTCTCTGTTCCTGAGTTGAAAAAGCTGCTTTAAATAAAGTCAGCATACACTTCCTGTATCCCAGGCTAACTGACACTACATTAAATATCTTGATGTTTTTATGAACATAAAGTGTCAAGAATGATATGTGGTATATGTTCATTTGTGTCTCAAAGATTAGAGCTGATAGATGTAAACTAGTGATATTTTTAGAATCAATAGGTCAAATATACCCAGAAACAAGTCTCACATTTGAGGCATCAAATGTGATTGGCCAATGTAATAGTACTTCTTTGATCTTCATAATCCTAGAAAATGGCAAGTTCAAGACTAAACCCCCAAACCAAACCAAAACAAGACGCACTGCTATCAAGTAATTTCCAACTCATAGTGATTCTATAGAACAGAGTAGAATTTGGGTTTCTGAGGATGTTGTATGTTTGTAGGAGCATAGTCTCATCTTTCTCTTATTAAATTATTGGTGGGTTGGAACTCCGACCTGCTAATTAACAGCTCAACTCACAATTCACTACATTATCCAGGCTTCAAAACAGTTGCTTCAAATTAAAAATGAACAAATTTTGTTTCTCCTACATCTAATTTGTAAGGAGTCTTTGACTAATATTAAGTCAATCTGACAATATGTTTAAGGAATTCAATTAGGATGAAAATATATTTAATTAAGAAATCATTTGTGTTTTCAATTTATTTACTTGGAGTTACTCTGCCATTAAGCATAAATGGCTAAGGGATTTTATCTTGTTAATAATTTGCACCTTCAATTTAATATCTTTATTTTTTTGCTTATCAACGCTATAAAGGAAATAGTATTTAGTTAGATCGGATCTCAAAATAGCTGGAGTTATTAGCAGTGTGTTTACTTTATATGTTAAATAATACGGTCATAAGTTAGGAAATATATGGAAATAGTTTTCTTTTGAAGTGTCCAATTTTCTGCCTTTAATTTCCAGCAATGGTTATTGTTGTGTGCCATCAAGTTAATTCTGACTCATAGTGACCCCATGTGCTATAGAAGAATGGCTCCAGAGGTTTTCTTTTCTGTAATCTCTAGGGAGGCATATTTGTCATTGTCAATTTTTTTCTCACAGAGCTTCTGGGTAGCTTTGAATTTGAACATTTAACTACTTGAAACCATCAGAGTTCCTTTCATCCCATGATATCTGAAAAAAAAAAAAAACAAAAACCCAAACACCCTGATTTTCATTGAGTCAGTTCTGTGTAAGAATAGAACTGCTCCCTAGCATTTCCAAGACTTTCATCTCTTTGCAAACTTTATGCTACATCTTTCTCCTGTGGAATGGCTGGCTTGTGGGTTCAAACCACCGACCTTTGGATTAGTAGACATGCACTTAACCATTGTGCCCCCAGGGCCCTTTTCCAACCAAATCCCCTGCCATTGAATTGATTCTGATTCACAACAACACTTCTGGACAGCGAAGACCTGCTCGTTGGCATATCCAATGCAGTAAATCTTCATCAGCTTTATTTTTCTTTCTTGAGACAGCTGATATCCTTGAACTGTCGACCTTGTGATTTGCAGCTCAATGTTGAAGCTACAGCACTTGCATGACTTCATAGCCATGATATCTCCACCATCATAGAATTGATTCTGATTCACTGCAACTTCATATTGGGTTTCTGAGGCTGTCTATATTTGCAGAAGTAGATAGCCTCAGCGTTCTCCCTTGGGATGGTTGGTGGGTTTGAGTTAGCAGTCCAACACTTAACTAACTGACAGGACCAGCGAGGCCCCTTTTAGCTTTGATACTCATTCACTACTACTAAGTCCATGCCCGCTCCTAATGATCCAAAAGGATAGTATGGAACTTCCCCAGTGAGTTTCTGAGACTGTAATTCTTTACGGGAATATAGCAATTTGGAATTATACATTTTTGTCAATAGAATCCTGTAAGGAATGGAATATGCCCACTGATTTAATGAGACAAGTCCTAGAGAGCTCAGACAAGTAAATTCTAACCTACTTTCTTGAATACTGATCAGTGTCATCTAGGAAATAAATAGGAGCCCTGGCAACTTTGTAGGTCGTATATTGGGTTGTTAACCTCCAGACTAGCAGCTTTACATCTCAAGTCACTTCTGCAAGAGAAAATAAGCCTTCTACTCCCATAAAGATATGTGGATCCTGGGAACCCACAGTAGGCAGTTCGACTTTATAGGTCACTGTAGCACAGTTGGACCGGCCTCAATGGCAGTGAGTTAGGTTCTGCTTAATGGCACAGTAGTGAAACATTTTTCACTAAACCAAAGCTTGGTGGTTCAAACTGGGAGAATATTGTGGCAGTCTTCTTCAACATTTTAGACTCTATGGACTGGTTTCCCTTTGTCTTCAGGGTCACTATAAACTGGAATATACTCAATACTTAATAAACAAGTAATGTTGTATATATTAGCAAGTACAAAGTATCCCCAAATATAGTCTATACCTATGCGGCTCTGTGCCATAACGGGATACATGTTACACACTATTCTCAAGGTCAACAGTTCTAAACCATCAGCCAGTGAGGGGAAGAGGAATGATCTTCCACTCAGGTAACTAGTCCATGGAGGACTATAGTTTTAGAGGACTATAGTTTTAGAAACACACAGATACATTTCTACTCTGTTCTAAAATATTGCTACGAGGTCAGGTTGATTCAGTGGCAGTGAGTTTGTTTTTAATTTTATAGTATAAACCTAAAAATTCAGATTTTATATACATGATATATATGATCATGTATATACATATATACATATGATTGGAAGCTGTTTAACACAAAGAGTCCATGTAGTGCAATAGCTAAACATCTGGCTGCTCACCAAAATGTGGACAGGTTGAACCCACCCAGTGCCTGTGTGAAAGACCTGTCGATTTACTTTCAGAAAGATCACAGATTAGAAAACACCACGGGGCAGTTTCACTCTCATTTGAGTGAAATGAAAACCAACTCTACCAGCACCTCACTCCATCCCTGTTCTTTTACCAAAAGTACATTGTGCTATTACTGCCATTGTATTCTTTACTCATTTTATCTGAGTCTCACTGCTTTTGTTTGTTTTATAACATTTGTCAATCCCCCAATATTACAAGTTGGAATATTAGAAGCTGAAGGAAGGAAACTGGAATAGGGTTGTGGTAGTTATGTAATCTGGTGTCAATTTTTGTTTGTTTGTTTATTTTTTGCCATCACTACCCTCTGGTGGGAGTGGGAGGCCCAGCCTTGCTCCTGGAGAGCTACTGCTGGATTTGAACCCCCAAGCTAGTGGGCACAGTCCCGCACTCAATCATTATGCCACTGGGGCTCAGCCCAATCCGGTGTCAATTTGAGGATTCAGAAAGGGATGGAGTTTGGCCTGTCAATCAGATTTCAGCTTGATGACCTAATTTGGAGGTGCTAAGAAGATAAATAGCTCACTGGGGGCGGGACACACACTCATTTCCTGAGAGACATTGCAATTGACATGACATATGGAACTATACTAAGACCCTGAGCTGGAGAAGCTACCAGTGTTGAGATGCTTATGCTGCCATTGGATCCACAAGACTTCCCACCCAGTGGCCTGTGATCTTCCTGCATTCATCATTATTACAAGTGTTTTGTAAGTCTGGGGAATTTATAGATTGGTATTGAACATACAGACTTGATCTCTTCTGGGTTGGGATGTTTTCTTAATGTACAATTACTGTTTATAGAAAGCTTTTTCTTAAATACACATCAGTGTGTTTAATCTATGAATTCGTGTCTCTAGTCTACCTGGACTAACACAAGGACGAAGAAGTACTGTGCAAGATTTTTCATTCAAACCAGGAAAAATAAAGAAAGAACCCCAAACAAATGAAATGAAGCAAATAAAGATCAAATCCAAAATTAGAGTTTTACCAGTTTTAATTTGCATTGTTGCTGTTGTTAGGTGCTCTGAAGTCGGCCCCGACCCATAGCAACCTGTGCCCAAGAGAACGAAAGAGAGCGTGATTTGTGCCGTCCTCACAGACGTTTCTGTGTGGAGTCCATTGATGCAGCTACTGTGTCCACGCTGCCACTGTGCCGATCCAGCTCCTTGGAGGCCGATCTCTTCTTTGACAGCCGTCCACCTTACCACACATGATGTCTTCCTCCATGGACTAGTTTCTCTGAAGTATATCTCCTAAGCGTGTAATTTGACTTAGAGGTTTTAACTATCTTTTAGAGAAATAAGATGAAATTATTAGGGAAAGAAATACTAGTTTTTCTCCTCTTGTATTTCCATTTTAAAATAGCACCACTTAAAATGCCTTTTTAATTGAGTGAAATTGTTTTAAGAGTGTTTTATGGTTGACCTTACATTGAGTTGCTTCTAATTTCAAGTATGTAACTCACAAAGTTTAGAGTTAAAAAATATTCAGAAATATTTTTTGCCAGGCATGATCTGAAGGCTTAGGTTTTGCCCTCTGAGAACCCAAGTCGACGGGGACAATTATGACAGTGCATTCAGAACAAGATGAGAAGTTTGGCTTACCAAACTTCTACATAAGAGACTGCATAAGAGGGAGTGTGCATATTTTAAGTACTCTACAAATTTAAGGAGAAGTTAAATGTAGCTGAACCTTGGTGGCTTAGTGGTAGTTTGCAGGACTGCAGTCCACAGGGTTGGCAGTTCAAATCCAGCAGCAGTTCTCCAAGAGCAAGGCTGGGCTTGCTACTCCCACCAGGGCAGTGATGCCACACACACACACACACACTCACACACACATACACACATAAATGTCATAGTTAATAACTAAAGCAAATGGTTCATTGTTATAGATTATTCAAGTCTCACAGCCATTGGAGGCCCTTCTAGAAAACCAGGAAGCACAATAATGTGATAAAATATACATTTCGAATTTTATTTTAATACATACAATGCTAACATTTTTGAATCAGTGCTATCATTATGATAGAAATGATCATGTGTTGTTAGTTTGATTACAATAGGTTATGTTGTGATAACTCTGTTATTTTTTGAAATGTAAGAGTCCATCATTGCAACCAAGGTTTTATGTTTGATTTAGACTTGTAATGGCATCTCAGAACTCTCAGGGATTTAGTGTGCTTTTTACAAAATCCTAGACAGAATATTATTGACAGTTTCACAGAATACTTCCTAATAAAAATCTACTTTGTTATAAAAGAAGATCCTCATCATTCCTGGAGGGTGCTAACTTTTTCTGATTTCCAGATATCTAATCAGATTTAAATCCTTGACAACTTCAATCTTTTCCCCACTTTTCATAATGGTTGTTTATTGGTCCTGTGAAGATTTTGATTTTCTTTCCATGAAGTTACAATCCATATTGAAGGCTGCAGGTTTTCATTTTCATCAGCTATTGCTTCAAATCTTCTATTTCAGTTAGGATGGCTGTCCATCTGCATATCACAGGTTTTTAATAAGCTTCTCTCAAATCCTGGTAGGTAGTTCTTCATATAGTCCAACTCTTCAGATTGTCTGCTCAACATACAGATTGCATAGTGATAGTAAATAATACGGCTACACGTCTTCCCTAATCTCAATCCATGTAATATTCCCTTTTTCTGTTGGAACAGCTACATGCTGGTCAAAGTGTGGCCTGTGCATGAGGCTAATGAAGTATTCTGGAAATTTCATTCTCTTTAATGCTATCCATAGTTGGTTCAAACGATGATTTTCATAATCAATAAAACAAAAGCAAATATCTTTCTGGTATTCTCTGTTGTTAGTCAAGATCTAGTTGAAATTAGCAATGACATATCCCTTGTCTCATAATTAGGCTTGAATTTCTAGCAGTGCCCTGAAGATGTACTACTGCAACCATACTTTAATAATCTTCAGAAAAATTTGAATTGCTTATGATAGTAATGCTATTATTTAATAATTTCTGCATTCTCTTGGGTAACCTTTTTTGGGAATGGGTACAAATATGGACCTCTTTGAGTCAGTTGGCTGTTGAAACACTTCACTTGGCATTGCATTAGTCTTAGAAACTTATTTTTGGATATTGTTTTCTGGGACGATTGGACTTCTTTTTTGAATACCAGCAGTTCTTGATTGTATTCTCGCTCTTAAAATGTCTGAATGTGGCAGAAGATATGTCCTGTAGGTTGGAAGCACTTATATGACTTCTCAAAGTTGAGTTGACCTTAGTGTTGTGGATGGAAAAGATCCTTCAGGATCTCGGTTTGTTGATGTGACATAACTGAAAATGAAAAGAAATGGCTATACACATCCATTAATGACTGGAACATGGAATGTACAGACTGCTATGTAAGTTGGAAGCCATTATAAATCAAATGGAATCCATAAAGACATGTTAGTGAACTGAAATAGATTGGTAATACCATGGAAAATTGAAAAAATGGCATGACATTTATTGTCCAAAATAACATTTCAAGACCTATATTGAAGTACAATGTTAGCATTGTTAGGATAAAATCTGTATGCCTATAAAGAATACGAGTTAATGCAATTCTTATTAAATTTATGTGCCAAAAAGTTATGCTCAAAAGGAAAAATATGAAAATTTGTATCAATTTATGAGGTTGATTAAATACACAACTAAGATGTATTTTTTGTGGTCTAAATATAGGCATGTACATATATAAATGTATTTAGATATAATAGGGAAAAGATCTATGTGCATATATTTACATGTTAAGTATTAAGGTAGCTGATGGATGTTGGGCCTCTACTCAAGTACTCCCTCAATGGAAGAACACTTTGATCTAATAACCTGGCATTCTTTTTTTTAATCACTTTGTTGGGGCCTTATACAACTCGTATCACAAGTAATGCATACATCTATTGTATGCAGACCACATTTGTTGCCATCATCATTCTCGAAACTTCCTCCTTCTACTTAAGCCCTTAGAATCAGCTTCTCATATTTCCCTCCCTTCCCACTCCCCCTCCCTCATGAACCCCTGATAATTTACAAATTATCATTATTTTTGTCATATTGTACACTGTCCAATGTGTTCCTTCACCCACTTCCCTGTTGTCCATACCCCAGGAAGGAGGTTATATAGGTAGATTCCTACAACTGATCCTCCTTTCTACTCCATGTTCCCTCCATCCTGCTGGTATCACCACTCTCACCATTTAACCTGGCATTCTGTGATGTTCACCTACCCCACACAATTTCTGAAGACAAAATAGGTGCATAAGCAAATGTAGTGAAGAAAGCTGATGGTGCCTGGCTATCAAAAGATATAGCACCTGGGGTCTTAAAGACTTGAAGATTAACAAGTGGCCACGGAGCTGAGAGGCAGCAAAGTCCACATGGAAGAAGCACACCAAACTGTGCTCATGAAGTGTGGATGGGATCAGATATTAGGCATCAAAGACTCAGAACAAAAAAATCATATTTATGTGAATGAGGGGGATGGTGGAGTGAAGACACAAAACCCATCTGTAGACAATTGGACATCCTCTGACCCAAGGGGTCATAAGCAGGAGATAAGCCAGTCAGGGTGCAGTATAGAACCAACAAAACTTACAACTTTCTTCTAATTCTGTAGTGCTTCCTCCTCCGACCACTATTATGACCCCAATTCTACCTTATAAATATGGCTAGACCAGAACATGTACACTGATACAGACAAGCGCTTACAAGACGGGAATCCAGGACAGATAAACCCTTCAGAATCAATAATGCGAGTAGCAATACCAGATGGGGGGAGAAAATGAAAACCAATCACAATGATTGACATATCTACCCTCCACCCATGGGGATGAACAACAGAAAAGTGGGTGAAAGGGAAAGCAGATGATGTATGATAAGAAAATACTGCGGCCCACTGGGATGGAGGTTCGATTCCGGCTCCCAGGAGCAAAGGCTGGGCCTCCTACCCACCACCAGGGCAGTGATGCCTAAAATTAAAAAAAAATAAATAAATAAAAATAAAATAAAATAAATAGTTAAAAAAAAAGAAAATAAAAATAATTTTTAATCTATCAAGGGGAGGGAAGGTGAGTGGGGGAGGGAAAAATGAGAAGCTGATACCAAGACTTCAAGAAGAAAGAAAATATTTTGAAAACATATGGCAACATATGTTACAGAAGTGTTTGACATGATGGATGTATTTATGGATTGTAATAAGAGCTCTAAGAGCCCCCAATAAAATGATTTTAAAAAATAGATAATAACTATCCATGCCAAAAGAAAAGTAAAGAAAAAGATGTACCTGTAATTACTGGTGATTGGAATACAAAAGTTGGAATCAAAGTGGAACTGGTAGCTGACAAATATAATCCTGGTGATAGATAAGATGCTGGAGAGAACATGATAGCACTTTTTAAGGTCAATGACTTGTTCATTGCTAATATGTTTTTCAACAACTTAAATGGCAACTGTATACGTGCACATTGTCAGATAGACAATATAGGCCTGAAACCAACTTCCCTGGTGAAAAAAGAGAATGGAGAAGCTCCATATCATCAGTCAGAAGAAGCTCAGGGGCTGATTGTGGAAGAAGTCATGCATTGGTCATAAATAAGTTCAACTTGATGCTGAGGAAAATTAAACAAGCTCATAAAAGCCAAAGTATTACCTTGAGTATATCCCATCTGTTGAGACCATCTCAACACTAAGTTTGGCACAGTAAACATGAATGGACAAAGATCAGACAACTTGGGAGGACACCAAGGGCATGACAGAAGCAAAATATCCTTATTTTGTGTCTGTACACAGAACAAAAGGCAGTTGTTTGAACAGAATAAAGGGAAACCGCATGGTTTAAAATCAGGAATGTAGATGTCAGCATTGTATCACTCCACTCTACTTACTAATATGTATGTTGAGCAAATAATGAAAGAAGCTGGATTCTATGAAAGTGGCATCAGGATTACATGTAGACTCGGTGACAATCTGAACTAGGTAGATGACTCAGTTTTGCTTTCTTAGAGTGAAGAAGACAAAAATCACGTAAGAATGATTATTAAACACTATAATACTCTTTAGGATGGGTCACACTGAAAAACTGGACCAATTATCAGTCTCATGACAGAGAAAAAAATTGAAGCTGTCAAGGATTTTATTTAGTTGGATCCACAGTAGAAACTTGTGAAAGCAGCAGAAAGCAAACAAACTGGCAAATTTGCAGCAAAGACCCCTTTGAAGGGTTAAAAACAAGTTGTCATCCATCCTGAGGACTAAGGTATACTTGACTCAGACTATGATGTTTTCTTTTCTTTCTTTCTTTCTATTTATTTTATTTAATTTTTAGGCATCACTGTCCTCTGGTGGTGGGAGTAGGAGGCCCAGCCTTTGCTCCTGTGAGTGGGAATTGAACCTCCATCCCAGTGGGCCACAGTCCCGTGCACAACCACTACGCCGCCGGGGCTCAGTCAGGCTATGATATTTTTAATGACCTCATCATATGCATGGGAAAAATGACCAATAAATAAGGTAGACCATGAAGAATTTGAATATTGTGCTGGTGAAGAAGATGAATATGCTAGGTACTGCCAGAAGAAAGAAAAAAATATTGTGTTAGTCTGGGTAGACTAGAGGAACAAATTCATAGACACGCATATGGATATAAGGAAAAAGGTTTGTATACAAGAGGAACGGGACATTGAGAAAGCATCCCAGCCCAGTCAATTTCAAAGACATAAGTCCGATAGTAGCTCATATCCCCAATATTAGTGTATAAAGTCTCCTTCCAACTCACAAAGCCACAGGCAAATGGATGCAGAGTTTTGGCGCCGGCAGGGGTCTTCCCAGGGCTATTCGCTTCCAGGGTTCAGGGTCCATCAACAGCATCCAGTGGTGGTAGAGGCAACTCAGCACTGGCAGGGCTCTCCACGTGACTTCTCCAGCTTCAGAGGTCTCGTTCCATCAGGGTAAGGCCGTGCGGCTTCTCCTCCAGCTCGTCCAGCTCCTCAGATGCTGCCATCTTGTCTTGTCCATAGTCCATTGTCTCTCAGACTCACTCCCAACAAGTGGGGAGATAGCTTCTCATCTCCATGAAGGAAATATCACGAGATTTCCCAGAAGTCTCAGGAGAAAGCCATGCCCACATGGAGGTCTCATTGGCTACTCAATGGCTATCTCCAGATTAACAGGCCAGACTCCACCCCTACATCTCAATCATGAAACTAACATAAGCATGTTACCGCCACAAATATGTTTTGGGATCACAGCTGGGAAGCTCATCAGAATTGGAGAGTGGGAGACTACCTCAGATACGTGGGACCTGTTTTTTAAAGAGGGAGCAGTTCTGGGAGCAGGCCATCGTGCTTGGAAAAATCGAGTGTTAGCGAAAAAGGGAAGCTCCTCCAAGAGATGGAATGACATAGTGGCTGTAACCATCGTTCGAATGCAGCAATGACTCAGATTGATGATGCAGGCTGGGGCACAACTTTGTTCCATGGCACATGGGTTCACTATAAGTCTGATATGATTCCAGGAATGCAACAAACACCTACAATTGCTTTCAATGTAAGTGAAGTACATAAATGAAAAGAAAGTAATCTGAAGCCTGCTTATAGGTTAAGTCTAAACTAACAAACTTCAGCGGAAGTTTCTTTTACTTAGCTAACAATGATTTTGAGAGAAATCATGGAGAATGGGAAAAGTTCCTTGGTATTAACACTGACAGACTTCATATTAAGTCAAAAAGGGCATTGCTAAGTGACTAAATCACTTTAATCAATTTAATGAATATCAACATCAGCATTTTTGTCACAAAAAATTGTTCCATAGTGGATTAAATGTTGAAAATTGTGGCCACTGGGAATATATAGTTTCAGAAATGCTATACAGAGAAACAGGTAGCAGGCAAAAGGCTATTTATATATACCATACTAATGTATGCTGACATTTGAGAAGGAAGATGCCCACATACATTTTTTATAATGAGAGTTGTTATACAACTTTTAAAAAATGTAGGCACATTTGTGTGATTTCAAGTGACTTACTTACATGACATATATCAACAACATTTCAAGATCTTGTGTTGTCCGAATTGATCACTTTAGGGTTGAAATATAATTTTTAAAGTTGAGGATAACATATGAAGGTTTTCACAGAACAAACTCAGTGCATGTGGCTTGACAAGAATTTGATTCCTTGGCACACACTGATGATTTCCTCACTCATCAGAGACAATAATTAATGCATGGTTGGGAACACCTGAAAATGACTTCTTACAGCTCTGATCATACGACAATTGTGCATTACTAAGAGTAAACTATGGCTTGTTGTTGTGGTTAGAGGGTGTTGAGTTGGTTCCTACTCTTGTTGGCCATATATATCATACAACAGAACGAAACACTACCCAGTCCATGCTCACAATTCTTATGTTTGAGCCCATTGTCAAAGTCATTGTATCAATTCATCTTGTTGAAAACTTTCCTTTTTTTTTTTTTAACTACACTCTACTTTGCCAGGTTTGATATCCTTCTCCAGAAACTTGTCTCTTCTGAGAACTGTCTAAAGCACACGATATGAAGTCTCACTATCCTTGCTTCTAAGGACTGTTCTGGCTGTACTTCTTCTAAGACTGAAGTATTTTTGAAAGTCTGTGGTACTTTCAATATTATCCACATGCATATGAGGCAGTTTAAAATATCATGGCTTGGGTCAGGCATAACTTAGTCTGCGAAGCCCTTGCTTTCCACATTGTGGTAGAAGTAGTTAATTGTCTATTTTTAGGGACAGAATTGTGTCCCCCCAAAAGATGAAGTCCTAAGTCCCTAGTAACAATGTGGCCTTGTTTGGAAATAGGATCTTTGAGGATATTGTCGGTTACATTGGCATGTGTTTTCAAACAATCCCCAGATTTTGTATGACTTCTGTCCTTAAATCTGTCTTAAAATGAATTTTGTGTAGTTAGAACAATTAGGAACAAATTGTATCTAACTTCTGTCATGTTCATAACCTGGTGAGTGCCTGTATTAACCAAGTATAGTGTATATTTCTGTGCATTCAAATAAATTTTAAAATCTTCCACATACTAAAGCATCTTTAATATAAGAATGCAGTACTCATACTAAGGTTTTGTTTTATGTCACAAAAAAGTTATTTGTTACTATGAACAATTGTATGCACTTCAGCATTTTAAAATGATAGGTTTAATAGAGGCTAGTCTGTAACTATAGGTGTACATAAGTCAGATGTGTGTTTGTCATGCATTCATATATTAGACTAAAGTGGGACATAATCTGATATGAATGGGAAAAAAAACCCAAAAGACAAAGCACACTCTTGTGAAGAAGGCATCTCTAAGTCTAAGAGAGACCACCTAAAGGCTTGTCCCCTACAGCTTTCTGACAGAGTATGCTTCAGCAGACATGCTGAGACTGGAATATGAATCTCTAGAATTATAAGACAACACATTTATATTCTGATAACTCATCTAATTTGTGGTATTTTGCTATGAGCAGTGAATTTAGTTTGGTGGGTGTGGTGGTCATGTATTCGTGATGTCAAATTTCATGATTGGGATGTAGAGTGGAGTCTAGCCTGTTAATCTGGAGATAGTCAATGAGTAGCAAATGAGGCCTCTGTGTGGGCATGACTTTCTCCTGAGAATTCTGGAAAGTTTCACGGTATTTCTCAATTGGAGAAGGGAGACTTGATTCTCATTCTCTGGGATGACATATTACTGACAAGACAAGATGGCAGCATCCGAGGAACTGGAGGAGCTGGAGGAGAAGCCACACAACCTTATCTTGATGGACCCAGACCTCTGAAGTTGGAGAAGCCACATGGAGACTTCTTCCAGAGTTGAGATGCTTGGGAAGTCACAGGAGACCCCTGCAAGTGCTGAGATGCTTTCACTGCCTCCGGACACATAGGACTCTGCACCCACTCGCCTGTGATTGTCCTGGTGTCATAACACGTGCATCGCAAGTCAGAAGGAGACTTTATAGCATGGTATTGAACATATGGGCTAATATCGGACTTAGGACTTTGGACCGGACTGGGTTGGGATGCTTTCTCAATGTTTCATTTCTCTTGTATAAAAACCTTTCCCTTATATCCATATGCATGTCTATGAACTTGTTTCTCTAGTCTACCCAAACTAACACAGTGGGTTTTGAGGCAATTAATACTGAGAATTAATGGTCACCAGAGTTTTCCCTAATCTCCAGCCTACAACACAGTGACCCAATGTGAAGTTCCTATGACAGTTCTGCTGGTTGCTTCCAGATTCAGATGGAAAACATTGTTTATGATTTATTTGAGATTAGTACTCAACTTGATGACACCTAAAAACAATAGCAGAATCAGGGGCCAACAACTTATGTCAGCTTTCAAACTGAGAATCAAAGAATCTAAGTAGCTCATTCACAATCACTTAAAAAACCAAAGAATCATAATGAGGAAATTACTTGAAGTTCTGTCCCTAGAAGTAACCATCCCTCTACACAAAAAAGTTGCATTTTTTGACCTAAGTAAGGCATTTTATTTTACCTGGAGAGGCAAAGATGGTAAGTTTTTGCCTCACGTACTTTGGGCATGCTTCTAGGAAGGGTCCATCCCTGTAGAGGGTAAAGAGGAGGTTCAGTAAGCAGATGGATTGACGCAGCAGCTGCAATGGTATACTCAAACATGCAGTATGGTGAGGACGCTACCACACCAGGACCTACTTTGTTCTCTAGTAAATTGGATTGCTCTGTGTTGGAGCCAATTTGTCAGGATCTGACCACAATCATGCATTTTATACCAAATGCATTTCCCTGTTATTAAAATAGCTCTGAAAGAAATGACTTTTCCTAGCTGCATTCAATGTTTTCATTTGCATGCATATTATATATTTAATATTTTCTGATTTTTTGTGGATGGAATGGTATAGTGGTTAAATACTTGTGTGCTCATTGAAGCCCACTAGAATCCTGGTGATGCCGTGGGTTGTGAGTTGGGCTTTAAACGAAAAGTTCAGTAGTTTCAAACCACCAGCCACTCCTTAGGAGAAAGACTTCACTGTCTGCTCTCATAAAGTGTTACTCAGAAATCCAGTTCTATCCTGTATGAGGGGGTTGCTGCAAGTTAGAATGAACACGCTGGCCCTGCATTTGTTTGAGAGCTGCTCCATGGGAGAAAAGTACATCAGGCTGCTTCTACAAAGATTTCAGCCTTGGCAGTGGCAGTGATGCCTCAGGGGGGCGATTGATAATGTTCTTTCCTCCAAAACAACAATGATGTCACTAACACGAACCAGAAGCAAATATAAAATGGTGCCCAGCTCTCAGAAAGAACAGCAGCTGGCTCATTAAAGGTTTGTTTTCAAACAGGCCACCATATAATTGATGCATCAACTAAGTGTGTGATCCAAGGATTACAAATAATAGAATCCAAATCAAAAGGTGGGCATGTATCAGAGCTTAAATTGTGAACACTTCTCCTGCAGAAGACTATATATGACAGGAAGTCCAAAATCCACTTGGCCGTTCCACACAACTTAGGCCCCTGGTGATTTACCTCCAATAAGTAAGGATGTGAATAGCTTTATTATTCGACAGAGAACTTTGCAAAGGTGATTATGGCAGACATAGATTAAAATGTAATATTTTATCATTTGGCCTCCCTTTTAACTCATTTTCAAACTGTTTCTGTTAAAAAAAAAAACTAGCGAAGGGGAAATGCATGTGGATTAAGCCACTGGTGAATCCCCTTTGACTCTGACCAGGGATGTGAATAAACTCTCTATGAAGCAGAAATCATTGGAAAGTGGATGGTTGCAGATACAGTTAGGTTGCAATTTAGTACCCTACCATTTGATTGCTCCCTTATGACCCATTAAATTTGTTCTGGTTTTTAATTTTTTCTTCTTTCTTTTCAATTGAGGGGTTTTAAATCTGTTTTACTATTATTTTAATGTTTTTTTCCATAGATGAAATCCAGGATGGATAAATCTATAGAGACATTTACTGGATCAGTAGCTCCTTGCAGATATGGCAGGAGAGGTTGAGGGGAAGTGAGGTGCTAAGAACATTGAGTATAAGAATGAAGAAAATGTTCTAAAACAGATCGTTCAACTGGATGATTGTCCAACTGTTCCTGATGTGATTGAACTGCTGACTTGTATATGTGATTTATGTGCCAATAAAATTGTTGTTTCAAGGGCCTAGATGGAAGGTATGTTGAGAAACAATAGCTTCACATTGTTATATTTTCTGTTTTTTATTGTCTATGATTTTGTAGTAAAAAAGAAAAGATTTCAGCCATGGAAACTCTATGTAGCAATTCTGCTCTGTCCTATATGCTCTTTATGACTTGATGGTAGTGGAATTTTGTGGGCTTCTTGAACATTTCCAGTATTTGTGTTACACTACCTTGTTACATATATTGTAGCAATGATGATAAAAAATTGTGCGACTGTCTAATAATGTTTAAAACTTATTGCTAAATTATATTTTAGGATACTGAACAGATTTATATTTCTAGCCAAATAAATAAAGACAATTTCCCTTCACTTTTGCCAATATTATATATTCCCATTAAAAAGATTCCAAGACAATTTTGAATTTGTGTAGCAATCAGTGGAGTCATCATTTCATTTTGTATTTTTGAAGGCACTAAATTGAAAGAAAATGCTAAAGATATCTTACATAGGTAATCTGCTTAGTGACTCCTCTTTCAAATTGCTACCGTGCTGTTCTATCTGGACCTAAAGTTTTTGGTTTTAATAAAAAAAAAATACTTTCTTGGGTTCTTCTATCTAGGTTTGTGACCTTGGAGTCTAGATATGTGTCCTTGGATAGATTGACACACTTCTCTTGGTCTCTTTTTCTTCATCTGTAAAAGGATCACCAAAAATTTTTTTCTGAGAAATCAGTCATATTTAGCACATAGATCTAATGAAATTGCTTTAAAATATTATAATAAAACCCAAACTCATTGCCATTGAACCAAGGGTGGCTCACAGCAACTGTCTGTGGAGTTCCACGACTGTAACTCTTCACGAGAATAGAAGGCCCAGTTTCTCTGCTGCAGAGCTGCTGGTATCAAACTGCTGTGCATGTGTATTGTAGCCTAGCATGTAACCACTCCACCACCAGGACTCCTGAAACCACAGCATTGGGTTATTGGCATGAGTTAACTTGTTTAGTTGAGTCATTGAGGGTGAATACAAACTGTTGAAAAGCACAACATTTACTATATCTTAAAAGTTCATTCTGGGTATTATTCAAAATTCATTTTATATGATAAGAGGGAAGGAAATGTAAACTCAAGTTTACATGTTCTATATAGCCCATGTCTTAAGTATTTACATTACTTAAAATATAAAAATGATTATATTTCTTCATAAAATTTATGGTTGCTCACTAAAAGATACTATAATGTAATTTTAATCCTATTTAAGTTATACCTGTGCTCACTTCCTCTAGTGGCTCAAGCTATTTAAATTACTGATCATTCCAGACCAACTTTATCCCTAGCTGCATTGCATGGAAGTCTATACTTGTTCTTGCACAGACTTTCCTCATTGATCTTGAGCCGCTATTGCCTTAAATGTGTCTAAAGAATTTAAAAATATCTTTAAGTTTTTAAAACATTAATTTGTTTTTGGTTGAGAATAAAGCAAAAACACACACTGATTTCTCAGTTTCTCCAAGTAATATTTTATGACATTGATTATATTCTTTTTTCTTATATAACATACAACCATTCTCACACCACTTTCCTGTGTTTTGCCTCCCACATCAACATAACAAAGTCCTGCCTAATAATGCTTCTATCTAATCTTTTGAGTGACTATTGCTAATTTAATTCTTTACAGATATTTCTTAAAAGTGGCAGAGTGGGCTGAGCCCCGGTGGCGTAGTGGTTGTGCGCGGGACTGCGGCCCACTGGGACGGAGGTTCAATTCCAGCAGTGGGGCTGGGCCTCCTACTCCCACCACCGGAGAGCAGTGACGCCCCCCCGCCCCACCCCCCAAAAAAAAGTGGCAGAGTGGTGATGGGTTGGGCTATGACCAACAGGGTCAGCAGCTCAAGACCATAAGCTGCTTCAAGGGAAAAAGCTGCGTCTTTCTCCTTCTGTAAATATTTATAGTTTTAGAAACTTACAGGCGGCAGTTCTAGCCTGTCTTATAAGATCACTATAAATAAGCACTGGCTTCATGCCAGTGAGTTTGTTTGTTTGGTTTTGTAAAAGAGCACCATGCTTAAAGCAGATATACTTTACTAGTTATTTTTTCATTTTTAAGAAGACTTTGGAAATAGTTTTGGTTTAGAGTTTAAAGATTATCTCAGATTCCTTTCAGAAGTTCATCCAGTCTTCATGACCCTGTTAACGCTGGAGAATTTGAATTTTCATTCTGCGTTTTCCCCCTTTTGATCAGGATTCTTTTATAGACCCTTTCAAAAAGTATTCAGAAATGGTGCCTTTGCACCATGTAGTTCTTCTGTCCTTCTGGCAAAAGAGGCAATCGTTCATGAAAGCAATTAGCCACATATTCCATATCCCCCTCCTATCTTTTGCTTTAGGTATATCAATTGTAGTGTTTGGAATGGTTGTACATAAGCTTCTAAGACTACAGGCACTCAGCAACAAACAAGGGAGAGGAAAAGAAGCACTAATAGTCTTTTTAACCAACTACCTGGATATCCCATTAAACTAACATCTAAAAATCAAGTCCACAAAACTAATTCCCATGAGGGTTTTGTTTGTATATAAGTAACCTTAGTAGCTACACTTGATTGTTGGTCTGAGTGTTACTATTGTAAATATTCCCCTATATCACTTTTACCAATCCAACTTTTTCCAGGTGTACAAATTATTGATAGCAATTAACAATAATCAGCTGTGGAACTCAGCCTGTAATCACTGCAATATTTCTATCACTATTAATATTTCCTCTCTTCTTCCTTCAAGTCCCTGTTAACCACTAGTGAACTTTTTCTTTAGACATTTGCCTTGTTTTTTTTTAAATGTAATTGAGGTCATATAATATTTGACATTGTGATTGACTTATTTCAATAAGCATAATGTTTTCTAACTCCACTTATATTGTAAAATATGTCAAGATTTTCTCTAGTTGTCTGAATAGCATTCCATTGTGTACATATGTATCAATTTTTTAACCATTTATTTGTTGATAGCTATTTAGGTCATTTTTGCCTTTTGGCTATTGTGTATAATCCATTATTGTCCTTTAACACAGCATTGAACGTGAGGTTGAAAAGATGGTGAGATGACTTATGTATGCTGTTTTAAGTTTACCATAAAGAAAATAATTGATAAATCTAATCAATTAAAATTCTTGAACCGTGTGTGAGACACAGTGGTATATAAAGAACATCTTTGATTTTATTATTATTACTTTATTTTAAGGATGTATTTTATACAGAAAGAGTATATCCAGGTGCTAAGTGAAAGGTCAGTGGTTCAGACTTGCTAGCCACTAAATGGGAGAAAGGTGAGGCTATTTGCTAACCATAAAGATTTACACTCTCAGAAAGTCTATATAAGGTTGGCTGGAGCTGTAATCCACTCATTGATTTCCTTAGCATACAGATAGAGTAAGGACAGTGAGAGAATACAACACTGAGGCACACCTTTCCTGATTTTAAACCATGCAGTGTTCTCTCGTTCTGTTCACACAATTGCCGCTTGATCCCAGTACAGGTCCCATAGGAGCACAATTAGGCATTCAGGAATGCCCATTCTTCTCAAGGCCATCCATAGTTTGTTATGATCCACACAGCTGAATGTCTTGATGTAATCAATAAAGCACGTAAACATCTCTGCTTTCAGCCAAAACCCATCTGACCTCAGCAATGATAAACTTTGTTCCACTTTCTATTTTGAATCTCTGGAAGTTCCCAGTCAATGTATTGCTGCAAACATTGTTGGAAAATATCTTCATCAAAATTTTACTTGCATATGCCATTAGTGATATTGTCCTATAGTTAGAGTACTCTGTGGGGTCACAATTTTTGAATGTTACAAATATGTATCTCTTTCAGTCAGTTAGCCAAGTAGCTGTCTTCCAACTTTCTTGGCACAGACTGCGGGGTGCTTCCCATGTTTCAACAGCTTTTTGAAGCACTTCAGTTGTATTCCCTTAGTTCCTGGAGCCTTGGTCTTGGCTAATGCTTTCAGTGCAGTTTGAACTCTCTCTTTTAGCACAATTGGTTCTCGCTCAAATCCTGAAATGGTGGACAGCTGATTGATTCTTTTTAGTACAGTGATTTTTGTGTATTCTTTCCATCTTCTTTTGATGATCCTGAATCATTCAATATTTTGCCCAAAGAATATTTCAAAATTATAACTTGAAGCTTGAAATTTTTCTTGAATTTTTTTCGTTTAAGATATGTTGAACATGTTCTTCCTTTTTGTTTTTCTAAGTTTTTGCCCATTTCATTATAATTTTTGACTTTGTCTTCTGGAACTGCCCTTTGAAATTTTTTTATGCAGCTATTTGATGTCAACATATCTATTATTTGTTTTAGGTACCCTATGAAATAAAGAAAGTATCAGAGTCTCTTCTGACATCGACTTTGATCTTTTCAATGACCTTTTGCTTTCTTCCTGAATGGTATTTTTGATATCTTCTCATAGCTCATCAAATCTGTCATTAGTGTTCAGTAAGTCAAATCTGTTCTTGAGAGGTTCTTGCAATTCAGGTGGGATAGATGCATGGCATTATTCCAACTCTTTTGAACTTGTTTTAATTTTCTTAACCAAACTTACACAAGAAATTTATGCTGAGTTTAGCTGCTGATAAACTTCTCTGTGACTCACCTGACAAATGTAGTCAATTTGATTTCTTTGTATTCCTTCTGGAGAAATCTTTGTGTAACAGTCACCTTTTGTGTTGTTGAAAAAGGCATTTGTTATGAACAAGTATTGGTTTTGCAAAATTCTCTCATGTAATCTCTAGCTTCATTTCTATCATGAAGGTCATATTTTTCAACTATTGTTCCATCCCATTTTTTTCCTAATCTTTGCATTTCAATTGCCAATAAATATCAACACATCTTGATTGCATGTTTGATCAAGTTTCAACTGAAATCATTGGTGAACTTCTTCAATTTCTTCATCACTAGCTTTTGCAATTAGTGCATACATTTGAATAATAGTTGTATTTATTGGATCGCCTTGAAGCTGGATAGATCTAATATTGTCACAGCCTTGTATTTCATGGTTGATTTTGCAATGTCCTTTTTGACAATAGAAGCAATGCCTTTCCTCTTGACTGCGTTATTCCTGGTACACTAAACCATATAATTTTCTGATTCAAAATGGCCAATACCCATCGATTTCAGCTCACTAATACCCAGGATATCAATTTTGATGTGTTGCATTTCTTTCATGACCACCTGCAACTTTCCTAGTTTCATACTTCACACATTCCAAGTTCTGATGATTAACAGGTTTTGGCAGCTGTTTCATTTTATCTTGAGTGGTGTCCCATCAGCAAAAGCAGATCCCAAAGACTCCGTTCCTAAAGGCTATACTCCGGTCATGTCACCATTGTCGACTCTATTTTGAAAAATCAGCTCCTCTTCAGTCACCTTTTGCAAACCCTCTAATTCAAAGGGCCCATCCTCCAACACTGTCTTCAACAGGGTTCTCCCCTTCAATATGCTTTTAGTATCTGACTAAACTGTGCATAAACCTTTCAGTGGCTCCTCTCTTTAATGTGGGGAGCCAAGTTCTTCATTGTCTGGTCGAAGTCTGAAAGCTCCACAGAGACCTGTTCACTTTATGTGACCCTACTGGCATTGGAAATAAGAGGGACACAGCTCCCAGTCCCACAGCAACACACAACATGGTACAGCAAACTGACCATGAGACACAAGTGTAATCATAGTAAGGATAATTAGCCTGATTTATGTGAAGAGGAAACTAAGAATCAAGTATTAAGTAGTTTGTTTATGGTCACCCAGCTAATAAATATGGGAGCTTTAATTCAGGTTTCATGAAACTCAGTTTTTGTATGTGTGCCTTTTTAATCCCTCAACTCTGCACAAGTGTCTGTGATGAACAGCAGCAGCGAGTGACACTTGAAACTGTGACAGTAGATTCAACTCCATGGGAAGAACACTGAAAGGCTGGACTTGAGGACCTTTCTATTCGCAAAGCCTAGGTTTTCTACACCCAGGAACAGAGTGCCTTGAATCTGTTGTCACTCTATCAGTACAGGATCTGTTTTCCCCTGCAAGTCTTGGCGACTTGGGAGCAGAAAAGATGCAAGGATAAGAGGCACCCAAATTTGGAACCCTGGAACCCTCAGTTCCTCAGAAGATACATTGATGCATCCTGTACTTTGAGTCAATTTACTTTCAGCACCTTTGAAATGTCTACTTTTGTTCTAAATATTTATATGGTGCACAGAAAAGTCTAGGCATTTCAGATACTTTTCTCTGAGTTTTTCATGTCTCCTTGAGATCATGCCATGTAGCATGAGACTTTTTGCTTTAATTTCTGTATCCATTCTTGGTGCAAAATTCTGTGCATTCATAACTGATGGGGTTTATGTTTTTCTAAAAATTCTGTTGATGATGGCTCTCTTCCTCTTGTGACCATGTAGAAGAACATATTCCCACTGTTTATTTTGTCTGTCTAAACAAAATAAAATATGATCTCTGTTCAAAAACATTTAATAAGGAAAAGGGAAAAGCCAGCTTGAAAAAAGGTCAGTGAGACAAATGTAAGTGTGATATTTACTGAACTTTACTGTCAGAAGAGTCTGAGCAATATAGATAGGCCAAGTGAAACAAGATACAATTAAAGCAAAACTCCGTCCCCCATGACCATGAAACTATGTTTATAAATCCTGAGGGGTAGGAAGTCAAATGATATCTAATTGTGTCTTATTTAATTTGGCCTTTCAAATGGATAACTCTTGGCTCTCTCTGCAAATATCACACTTTTGGCAAACTGAGCTTACCCTAATGTGTTTTTCTTTTGTGAATGTGAAGTATTTCTGATCATACAATAGTAACTCAACTAATAAGTAGTTTCAACTGTAAATGTAAACTATGCTCCAATGGGAACCATATTACCAAAGGATGATGTCTCATTCTTTATTATCATATTCTAGCTCAAGCAGTTCTCACAGCAGGACCTTTAAAGAGTCCCAGAAAATAGCTCAAGAATATTACTTTTGTAAAAATTTGCACACTCTTTTCAAATATATGAGAAAAATAAAAGAATTTCTCATCTAAATAAGTAGGTGCTCACAATTACAAAAGAAAGTTTGAACTATTGTCTGTATTCACTAAAGGGATGAAGAATTGGATAAAGGGAAAAAATCTCAAACTTAGTTCTCAAGCTAAGTGATTTAGGGTCTGCTCTGAAATATACTGTGTTCTCAGAAGGAGATTTAATTTCAGGTTGTCTATGAGATTCTCGAGGGCTTGATTCCAGGGGAAACAGATTGCAGTTCAAGTGTAGACATCAACTCATAATGCACATTTAGGCCAATCAGTCACTCCCTATATTATTTCATTCTCCATCTGAAAAGTAAATTTTTGAACCTGATGATTACCAGTTTCTGTTCTCCTTGGTTTAATATTTAACTTCTGTGAATAATTTGAAGCTGAGTTAAAGTTTGAAGGAAAAGGTTTCATGGTGTCTTTAGTTTTTCTTTCATCGACTTAAAAGCAACCAAACAAACTAACTTCAGGAAAAGATCATTCCATGGAGAAATCATCATGTCCTAGGAAATCTAGAATCTGTCCTCAGTTCTTGGAGGAAATGCTCTCTGCCTCAAGGGAAGAAGACTAAGAGAGGAGCAAAGTGAAGACGGGAGGGAGAGAGCTAGCCAGAAACTTAGGCTCTGAATGTTCATGCTTGTCTTTTACTCACATAGACTAGATTCTGTCCTGCTTTATTTTCTTGGGGCTTCTGTAAGAAGAAAACAAATGCTTTGTAGAACAGTACTAATAATGTAAGTGACCCTCATTGAGTTTAGTTATTCATTGATTGTAAGAAATATTTTACCTGGGATAATTAATGTGTACTCCTGGACTCTAAACGGACTGACCTGGGAAGAGGCCCCCACAGAAGTGTGCTAATGGACAAGGCAGTCTGGCTAGAGTTTATAACTATATTTATCTAGCCAGGTAATTGAGTCAGTTAAAAGATCTTTTATTATCCCTATGTGGAATGCCTACTTTTTAGGCTCTCCTTATTAATTATTAAAGCCTTGTGTATTCCTATTCTACTTCTGAGCATCTTCTCTGAAAATCAATCCCTACATGCTCAGGAATGCAAGTCACGTTCATTATAAAGTCAGTGCAAACAAGAATAGTTACGGAAGCCAAATTGCTTCAAAATTATCTAATGCCTCATACATTAAAATGTAAATGACTTTTGGCTTCTCCCACTTACTCAAGTGGATAATTGCAAACTTAGATATGATATACCTGGAAAAATAAGTTTGAAACTCAACAGGCTTAGTCTAGTGCCACCCCCCCCCACCTGCCCCTTTCTCTCACTGCAGTGACAGGAAATTCTTGGAAAATATTATGATATTCTTTTTTTTAAAAAAAGCTTTCTATTCTGATATTGGTGACAGCTTTCAGAGCAGATCATCAATTTAGCATTCAACAACTCACACATTTTGTTTCAACTTGTCCACTGCAATCCCTTCAATGGGTCATCACATATCCCACCTCATCCATGAGTTTCCACTATGCCTTCTTTCCTAACCCCCTGATATTTGGTAAATAAATTGTGCACTTTTGAGCTAAATAATTGATTTTATTTTGACACAAGGATGGTGAAGTCAGTTTCATGCCTGAAGGGTGACTAAGTATTAGTCTTGGATAGCTCACCAGTCTTTATGCAACCGGTAAGCCAGGTCTTCCTTGTGATTTTGACTCCTGTTACACATCCCAATCTTTATCCCAGCACTTTATACAGGACTGTCTAAAGTGATTCTTTTCAGAGCAGTTGGTAATGGTAGCTGGGCACCATCTGGTTTTTCTGGTTTCAAGGCTGTGGAAACCTATGTTTGCATGTTCTATTAGTTCATTGGACTAATTGTTTCTATGAGTCTTGTGATTTCCATTACTCTCTGGATGGGGAGAGACAATAGTTGCACCTTTGGTGATTGCTGACAAACTTTTGAGACTTGATCCAGTACTTTCTGAAATAGGGTATAAGTCATTATTTCGAGAACCTTGGTATCCCTCGAAACTATGTCCCTCCTCTCACCAATCTGGCCACTTATTCCCTTAAGATATTTGGTATGTCTACAAGTTTTTCATCACTTTGCTACTTCTATGATCCACCATATTCATGCATTTATTTTCAGCAGAGGTAAGTACACATGTACAAACAGTTCCATAGAACTGCCCTGTGGTTTCCTGAGACTACAGGAGAAAGCCACATCTTTCTCCTGGGGAGTGGCTGGTGGCTTCAAACTGATGACCTTTTGGGTCACAGCCCAACATGAAATCATCAAAGAATGTTTCTTTTGTGTGAAAATATTTTCTTGACTTTTTATAATACTGATATCATACAATATTTGTCTTTCAATGATTGTTTACCTTTATTCAGCAAAATATATTCCAGGTTTATCCATTCTCTGAGGATTCCCCAGATTCATTCTTATTCCTTAGCCTTGTGTATTCCATGTGTGCACGTACCAAAACTTGTTTATCTATTCTCCCCTTTATGGGAAAACATTGATTTCATCTTTTTATCATTGTTCATAGAGAAAAGACTGAACTTCTCAAGGATTTGATTTTACATGGATCACAATCAATGTTCAGAATACCAGCAGTCAGTCAATAAATTAACAACTTACTGCATGGCTCCCAAGACCTCTTTAAAGTGTTGAAGCAAGAATGTCACTTTGAGGGCTAAGGTGTGTTTGGTACAAGCCACACGAGATTTAGTCAATTAACATGGTTCTTTTAACCATAATCCCTTATGTCATGTGTTATAAATTCTAGTCTCTATGTTTGTGATTATAATGCACTTTGAAGGCAGTTCTCTGTAACAGTTTTAAGGGAGATGTATTCTGATTCTCCACCTTAGTAGAAGGTATTACTCAAGCCACTACTTTTTGCTTTTTTTTTTCTCAAAAATCATTTCATTGGGGACTCATACAGCTCTAATCATAATGTATACATACATACATACATACATACATAGTGTCAGTAGTTATATCTTTTCTGGGGTGGGGTGGGGTTCTTTTTTTTTTTTTTGACTTGGGAGAAGTAAGCCAGTTTTATAGGACAAGCAAGCTTAGGCAATTAGCATATCTTGATCTTCAAAATTAATGTGAATGGCAGCACAGCTACAAGTCAGGCTTCAGAGGCCAGGGCTGTTTACAGTTACAAAGGCGACAAGCTACAAACCCCAGGCAACAAACTGCAACAGAGTTCAAGCATATCCAGCCTGTAGCCAGGTCAAGCATGTCCGGGCTGGATGGCTCCTGACATGTCTCCCTTTTTGCTTATGAGTATGGTCTGCTGAAAGATGAGAAACAAAACCTCCATATAAGAATGAGTCACCTCCTGACCCCAATCCCAACTATGGACAGACCCTCTACCCCCAACAGAAGAATTCATTTAGAGGACAGCACTGAAGCTATAGCTCAGGAAGAGGGACATGTATGACCAGAGCACATGAGAGAAAATGAATGGGGGAGGAAGAGAGTAGAGCACATCCTGGCCCACCAAACCTTGAGGACGATATCCCTGTTCATAGTAGTCACTGCACAGAGAGAGCTACATGGTGGGCTCCACTACAGAACATGACGTCCCCCACTGACCCATACTGTCCCACCACAGGGGATAACACTGGAGACACAGTATGGGAATTATGCCCGATCTGATCCCACCACCCCAAGACAAATCAGGAAGGGCATGAAACAGAACAGCAAGGGAAACAGAGCAAGAAAATCCTAAAGAAATACCAAAGATAGACTTTGGGGTCAGGGTGGGGCACACCATCAGACTCAACTGGAAAACACTCCTAAAGATCAACAAACTGACCTTGAACTATTTACAGGCTTTTTTTTTTTTTTTGGTTATTTTTGTTTTTGCGGTTGTTGTTTTGTTTTCTTTTGTTGCTTTGCTTTGCTCTGTCTTGTTTTTGTGCATATTTTATCTGTGCAGGTATTCCTAGATAAGACAGGAGGGGTAAACAACCTGGAGAAGAAAACAACTAGAGCTGAGCCCCGGTGACGTAGTGGTTGTGTGCGGGACTGTGACCCACTGACTTGGTGGTTCAAATCCAGCAGCAGTTCTCCAGGAGCAAGGCTGGACCTCCCACTACCACCAGAGGGCAGTGATGCAAAAAAAAAAAAAAAAAGAGAAGACAACTAGATTTATGATTCTGGTGGGACAGAGTAGGGGGTAGCTGGGGGAAAGGAAAAGATGTTAACAAACCAGGGACAAGGGGGCAACAAGGAATACAAAACTGGTGGTGAGGAGGGTGTAAGAGGCTTAGTAGGGTTTGATTATGGGCAATATAACCGAGAGGACTTTCTGAAACCCAAATGATGGCTGAGCATGATAATGGGACAAGAGGAAAGTTAAAAAAAAATAGAGAAAGAACTAGGAGGCAAAGGGCTTTTATAGAGGCCAAAATATAGGCATGCACATAGGTAAATATACTTATATATGATGATGGGGAAATAGATTTATGTGCATTTGTTTATAGGCTTAATATTAAGAAAGCAGATGCAGATTGGACCTCTCCTCAAGTACTCATTCAATGCAAGAACACTTTGCTCTATTAAACTGACATTTCATGATGTTCAACTTCCCAACACGATGACTAAAGACAACCTGGGTCCATAAGCAAATGTGGAAAAGAAAGATGATGGTGCCAGGCTATCAAAAGATCTAGAATCTGGGGTCTTAAAGCTTTGAAGATAAAGAAGCAGTTGTTTGCTAGGAAACAACAAGATCCACGTGGAAGAAGCACACCAGCCTGTATGATCTCAAGGTATCGATGGGATCAGATATCAGGGAACAAAAAAACAACAACACATCATTGTGAATGAGAGAGAGTGTGTGGGAACCCAAAGCCCATCTATAGGCAACTGGACATCTTCTTACAGAAGGGCCTTGAGGAGGAGACAAGCCAGTCCAGGGTGCAGTATAGCAACAATAAAACATATAACTTCCTCTAGTTCTTAAGTGCTTCCACCCCCCACTATCATGATCCCAATTCTACCTTACAAATCCTGCTAGACAAGAGTCTGCACACTGGTGAAGATAGGAACTGGAAACACAGGAAATCCAGAACAGATGAACCCCTCAGGACCAGTGTGAGAGAGGAGAAAATGATTGCAATGATCTACATAAAATCCCTTCCCTACAGAAAACAGAAAAATGGGTGAATGGAGACATCGGACAATGTAAGACATAAAATAATAAGAATTTATAAATTAACAATGGTGGTACACATTTGAGATCTCTGCCTGAAGTGACAGAGGCCAAGATGAGAGGCACCAAATACTGTCACATGGAGACACTGGGCCACAGCAAAGGAGATAGGCCAAGACCGTAGCTGAGGAAAAGAGCTCATGCGACAGAACAGAAGAGCAGTGATGAGACCATGAGACTATGAGGCAGAGCAGAAATCCAGCTTCTTGGCCCTGGCCAAGGGACCGTGTCTAAGAGGCTAAGAACTAGAGAGAGATGGAGTGCTGGCCAAAGAGAGGTGCTGTAGTGAATGGAACGATGGCTGTATTCATAACGTTTCCTAAGCCTGGCTTTTGGTAACCTGTTAAATTCCCTAATAGCCACCCTTACTTAATGAATATTGTCTGTGTGATCCATGAGGCCATTACAACAAATTATTGAGCTGAGCAGAAAAGTAGAGCATCTTGTTAGGAACAGTTAGTGTCTGAATAGGTAAATAAAGAGAGGATTGAGGCATGTCTGACCTTTATCTTGTGCTACTTGGCCTTGACTTTAATGGAGTTGAGTTCTCCTCCTTAATCTAGTGAAAGGATGTCAGATGTGGTGGCCTCCATGCCTTTGCAATACCCTGTTTTTCCAATTACCTCATATACATACAAAAATTGGACAAAGAATAAAAGAATCTAGAGAAAAATTGACCTCTGATGTTGGTGAAGAATAATGAAAGTACCGTAGATTGCCTGAAGAAAAAACAAACCTGTCTTGGAATAAGAACATCCAGGATGCTCCTTAGACATGCAGATGGTGAGACTTTGTCTCACATGCGTTGGACATGGTATCAGGAGAAAGTAGGAGGACCTGGAGAAGGACATCATGTATGGTAAAATGGAGGAACAATGCAAAGAAGACCATTAAGGAGTTTCATTGATGAATGTTTGCAACAACGAATGGTGTCGAACAGATAAGTCTGAGGATGGTGTGGGACTGACCTTCACCGTATGTTTCCTTATGCTTCTTTTGGGCTTGCTATTGAGTGGAGCTTAGTCAAGGGCACCTAGAAACAACAAGAAATCCTCCAATCTAATTACTATTCACTACTTCTAACTTATCAAATTCCTTTAGCAATGTTCAAAAATGACTCCTAGAGCTGAAATAGGGTTGTTAACTTTAGATTTATAAATAGTGACGTGTGTGTATCTATGGATGTACAAACACCTTCACATGCCTTATATGCATCCTCACTGTCTTTGAGTGATATCTGATTTTGCAACCATAGAGGGGAGAGTAGAACTCTTCCCTAGCATTTATAAAACTGTGAATATTTAGAGGTGCAGATAGCCTCATCTTTCTCTCTAGGAGCAACTAATGGGTTTGAGTTGAAAATCTAGAGGTTACTAGATTTAAAGTCTAAGGTTTATCCCTTTGTGCTACGCCTTTATTTTACAAACACACACACACATGTATATACAGAATCCATCTATTTGACTCCTTTTCTCTTAAGCTTTTACTACTCTTTTCTGAGAGTAGAAGTCAAGAGGCATGCCTTCATCATCCAATGAAGGAGGAGGGTGGGTGGAGAAAGACAATGGTAGTGGGGAACAGGACATTAATCCACCCATTGGGAGGGTGAGAGAGAGACCAGACCTCATTCTTGTATGCCAAGCCTTGAAGGCAATATATTGACATGGAGCAGCACATTAACAGAGTACTGCTGGGCTGGCCCCAATCTCCTCTCTAAAAGAATGTACTACCAGAGACAGCACTGAAGATAAAGGGTTGGAGACAGTGACTGGTCTATCCTGATCACACACGAGCAAACTAAGAATGAAAGAGAGAGGGAGAGAGTTAGAATTGACCTCTTTCTGGTCTACCAAACCTTGAGGACAATATTCTTGCTCAGAGCAACCAATACACAGAGTGGACAGGGTGCCAGGTCCAAGATGAGACACAACGTACCTCAATGGACCATGGAGATATGGGGGACAGTTTTGGAGACACAGTGCAGGAACTATGTCTGATATGACCCCCAATAGCAAGTGAACCAGGAAGGCAGAAAAACAGAACAGCAAGGTGAGCAAAGTCACGAAGTTCCTGAGGAATCCCCCACATAGACTTAAGACTTCGAAGCAGTGCTTGGTACCTCATCAGACCTGTTTGGGAGAATTCATCAAAGTCAAAGTCAGCTGATAGACCTGGAGCTGTTTATAGGTTTTTAAACACTTTTTTCCTTATTATTTTTAAATTTTGAACCATTTAAAACTTATTTTTAATGTTTATCTATGTAAGATAGTCAGAATAAACAATTCCAAGGAGAAAGCAATGAGGCTGATGGTTCTGGGAGAACATGGAAAAGGAGGAGAGGGGTGAAGGAAACAGGAAGCCAATAAATTCAGCAAGGGATCTAACATCTTGCCTGGTGGGGCGTGTCCAATTGTAAAGTAACTGAAAGGAATTACTGAGAACCAAGTGAAGGGTGAACTTGATAGTGCAGTAAGAGGAAAGTAAAAGGAAATAGAGGAAAGAACTAGGAGGCAAAGTTCTCTATAAAGGTATAAATATAAGCATGTTCATATGTAAATATATCAATATATAAGGATAGGGGTATTGGTCTACATACATAGACCAATGTGAAATTTTTAAGGTAGCAGATAAACTTTGGGCCTCTACTTAAGTCTTACCTCAACACAAGAACACCTTGTTATACTAACCTGGCACTCTGTGACGCTCACCTTCCCTACATAATCGATGAAGTCAAAATGGGTGCATAAGCAAATGGCATGAAGAAAGCTGATGGTGCCCAGTAACAAAAGATATAATGCCTGGAGTCTTAAAGGCTTGAGGTTAAAAAAGTGGCAACAAACCCACATGCATGGAAGAGACACACCAGCCTGTGTGATCACGAGGTGTCAACAGGATCAGGTATCAGAAGATCAAAAGCAATTAATCTATGTGAAGGAGACGGGTGGGAGTGGAGACCTAAAGCTTGTCTGTAGACAATTGGACATCCCCTCACAGAAGGGATGATTCAGGTAGGGTTCAGGTGAGCACTGATGAAACACACTGCATTCCTCTGATTCTTAAATGTTTCCTCCCCACAACTATCATGACCCCAGTTCAGCCTCCCAAATCTTGATAGACCAGAGTGTGTACATCGGTACAGATAAGGGCTTTCAACACCTGGAAGCTAGGACAGATAAACTCCTTAGAAACGGTAATGGGAATAGTGACACCATGAGTGTGGGCGGGGAGGAGGAGAAAACGGGGGAACACACACACACACACACACACACACACACATACACACTGAGGGAAATGAACAACAGAAATATGGGTGAAGAGATACAATGGATGGTGTAAGATATGGAAAAATAATAGTAATACATAATATATCAGGGATTTTCAAGGGTGTGGTGGTGGGAGAGGGAGGGAGAAAAAGGAGCTGATAATAAGGGCTCATGTAGAAAGATAAAGCTTTTAAATTGATAATGGCAACAAATTTACAAGTCTGCCTAATATAATTTATTTATGGATTGCTATAATATCTGTAAAAGCTCCCAGCAAAATTATTCAAACTTTTTAAAAAAGAGGCATTTCTTTCACAAATCTCTTTACTGAAAAGAAAGGATTCGGGAATTTAGAACTCTAACAATAGAAAGCATACATTGATTTCATTACATGATTTTAATAAAGGAACTCTGTGGATGTATGAGTTGAGCTGCTAAGCATAAGGTCAGCATTTGGGAACCCCCAGCTGCTCCAAGGGAGATAAAATGAGGCTGTCTCCTCCCATAAAGATTCGTAACCGAGGAAACCCACCAGGGCAGGTCTACTCTTTCCTACAGCGTCACTGCGAGTGAAATTCAGCTCAATGGCAATAGCGTCATTGTATTTTTAGGATTTGAGATATTTTAACCTTCGGCATGGTAAATATTTCCACCTATGTGGAACTCATTTGTGATTACTTAAATTGTTATTTTTCTTTAAGTCAGCAAGACTGAGTCTCTGGCGATTCACCCAAGTTGTAGCATAGCATTGAGAAAACACATCATTCCTATGATTCCTGAATGCTTCCTCCCTCTCCTCCCCCACTACCAGGGCCCAGTTCTACCTTACAAATCTGGCTAGAATGGAGAACACACACGGGTGCAGATAAGAGCTCTGGACACATGGAATTCAGGACGGATTAACCCTCAGGAACAGTAGTGTGAGTAGTGATATCATGAAGGTAGGGGGCTGGTGGGGGAGGGGGAGAAAGGGGGAACCCATCGCGAGGTTGGGTATATAGCTAGTTCCTCCCCAAGGGGACAAATAACAGAAATGCGGGTGAAGGGAGACAA